>NJDD01008545.1:0-78647 GCA_002245505.1 Calephelis nemesis
GTAACAACCTTAACACACATATTCCGCAAATAAATAAATTTTCTTTTTCTTTTTTCTTTTTTTTTTCAAACACGCCGGTTTCGGAGACTCTTGACACCACCCTCGGATAATATCCGATTGATCTGATCGTGAAATGTCAGCCTTGGTCTCCCCGGGTACCTACATCCATCCACATTCGCATTGTATATCTGCTTTGTCAATCTTTCATCTGTCATTCTTTCCACATGCCCGAACCAGCGGAGCATGCTCTTTCGCATTTTAACACCAACACTTTCTTTCGATCCCACTCTTTCTCGGATCTCACTGTTACGAATGCGAATGTTACGAATGTTAATCAAGATGAATCAAGTGGAATATGAAAGTGAAATAGACAGACAGATATACAGCAGACTTTCGCAATATAATGGCAAAGAAAAATGCAAAATATGTAAAAATATAAAGAGGATTACATTATGTACTATTAGTCGGGCTGTTTTTTGGCAACCCACATATTATATGGCTAATGATTGATCGAAGGCGTTGACGGCGCTTTGGGCAAAATTATCCATTACCGAGCAGCTGTTCGCGGTTACGCTGATTGAGTTATCCGTGGTTAAAATGTTTGAACTTTAGGGTTCAGGGTTAATTTTTTCTTACAAAACTATTAAGAGATAAAATCGTAGTTGCAAGGGAGTTTGTTTCTCATGACTGTGTAGGTTGAAAGTTTGTTATGCCATTCTATTGTCTGGCTTTGAAATATATGGCAGTACATGATAAATGATTTTAGGTTGGAAAGTTTGTATAGCGTTTTATTTTCAAATCTTAGGTTGTTTTAAAATGAGCTTGTTTTAAAGCGATGACAATTTAAAATTAAAAAGAATTTTAATACGCGTATTAAATTTGTTTCGATAGGTACCTACAACATGTTTTAACACAATAACTATTATTGCATTTTTTTTATAAATATTTAGAAATGTTTAGGAAAACTTTGAAATTATTAATTATCGACATTAAAGATTATCGACAGTTATTAAAGCCGAATATAATTCGATGAGTACTTATTTTAAACGAAAGAGAAACTTCACCGTATGAATTTAGTTCTTAGCATCTTTATTGGTAGGGCATGGAGAGGGACAGAAAAAAGGTAAATTCAGTTCTTAATAAGAATGAAATCATTATTTCTTCTAAAAACTATTTTATTGATTTGTTGAATATGGACTTCTTTTGGCTGATAGATAAGTTACTTATGAACTTTTCTTTTTTAAACTCAGACTTACTGTTCTGGAACACTTTTTTATTGCCTAGCACAATGAAATAAACTCTCTGATCTATTCTCGTTTCTATCAAATACGTAAATACATAAACATCATAACAATCGATTGAGCTATTTCCCACAAACACCGCGTCGTGAGATTTTCATACATTGCGAAGATTATGTGTTAAGGTACATTCACACCCTCATCCCTGAAATAGTAGGCACGGGTACAACCAGGGCATCCACAACTAGGCAAAACTATTAATTCCCACAATGTGCAAGTGGCAAACCTAACGCCTGGTACTTATTCGATCCCAGGCAACATTGTGTTCATTACAATATTTAAAAATGAAAACGAAATTTATTTATTTGGGGAATGTGTGTGTTAAAAAGTTTTTACAAAGACATTTAAGCATACCAACATATTCTACTTGTAATTTAATCTATAAATATATATCTATTAAATATTTATATACATTTTTAATATTTAATTTCCCGAACTTATTTATTTTTCTAATAAACATTGTATTTATGTGTTTAATAAGCTTCATAATTTATTACCAATAATTTTAAAGGTAGATTAATTGTAATCTTATCTACTGTACACTACCACTAGTATACTATTGAAAAAACACATTAGGAGTTTCCCGACCCGGGTATCGAGCTCGGGATCCCGTGTACTCAAGGTCAACAGCAGACCACTAAATCGTAGAGGCAAATAAGTATCTATTAGTTTTCCAGAGAAACCTCCAAGCTGTTTATGTAATCAATGAATTTGAATATTCATATTTTTTAAATGAAAAACACTTACTGTTTTACGTATCACTTATAATTTATTACTTTGTAAATAGCCTACCGGTTTCGCTTATACAGCATCAGTAGGGCTATAACGTAAGCGGCCATATACGCTAAAATACGTCAGCAGTTTACTGTTTTTTTCATACAAAGCAATCATGGATCTTGCTGACAAAAATACATAAGATTAACATGAATATGCTTCACTAGACTAGTGTTTCCAAAACACGATTCATTTCACTTTGCTTGATAGAAAAAAATCAAAAAGTTAACCCTTTTTTGAAAGCTTTTGCTTTCTGTCTACTTCCATTGTGAAAATATCGACACCAGATTTAACATAAATATAGATAAGTAAAGATAAGTGTTTCAGTTTTTATACTTTTTTCAAATTACTTTTCTAGTGTCAAAAATTGTGATTTGTCGCTTAAGACGTTTACTTTAGAGCGCCATTTTTCATAGTAATCATGGAACGGGGGAGCGAGGTGATAGGCTCTTCTGACTGACTGAGTATGGGGCCTTAAAGTTAACTTATATTATAACTTTGTTTGAGTTTTACCCCTGATGATGCTGTATAAGCGAAACGGGTGGGCTATTTACAAAGTAATAAATTATAAGTGATACGTAAAATAGTACAAGCGTTTTTTATTAAAAAAATTGAGAATATTTGGAAGTTTTACCAAACGCATACGATAGAAATTGTCAAATATAAATTTGAATAGTACATTTCATAAGTTTACATGGTCTAGAAATCGATTTTAGATTTTTGATTCGAAAGGTTTCAAATTAAAATAGTATTTCAAGCGGATACTGCTAGCTTTATAGTAGATATTGTTATCAGAAGCGATCGGATCGCTTGATGGAAGATATTTGCGGTCGAGGAAGCAGAGATTGAACGAGTTCTTAGATGTTGAAGCTAAAATACCTTTACTCTATGGTAGGGTTTTTATTAAGTGGATCGTAAAATTGTGAAATAGCCTTTATGCTTCCAAAAATGATCTTTTTAACGATTAAGGTTGCATAAAAAAATATTATTATGTTCTTCTTATTTTATTCGTTTATTTTTATGTTGTACCTATCTTAAATCGCAGAAGTATTGTAGAGTCTCGGAAACCAGCGTTGTAAAAATCAATGTTGAGACTAGTTTTCTACCTTACAGGTCTGCAGAAACATGACATTTTGCACTGAATACTCTCTGCCTACTCCGCCAGGAAGTTGGCGTGAATGTGTATGTTTTATCCGAGGGTGAAAAATTAAATTTAAAACCATATCGAGAAAATAGATCGACTTCCTGATTACAGAAGTATTTAAGACAGTAAAACTTAATCAGTCAAAAGACCCTTGCAGACTTAGCCTGATTGAATGCACAAGTTGAGTGATCCAATATCCAGTAATAGGTTATCCCATTAGTTAGCGATGAGGTTATCACATCCCTCAGTCAAGAAGCAAACAGTATAGGTAAAGGTAATATAGATAACATATTTCCGTATACATGGGAATGAGGAATATGTTGTGTCTATATGTATAAAAATCAATAACACTTTTCATTGTAATTTTATAACTCAAGAACGGACTTACCTATTCAAACTAAATGTTTAGGCTTTCTGACCTACAGTTCACGTATCCTGGCACGAGTTTAAAATATTTTACTCGTCACAAAAAGCGCACAGCACCGCTAAAAATAAACTTGTGCACTTCTAAATCAAAATATAATGGAGAAATCGACTAACATCATTACCGCCTCTTTTTTATGCACATAATATTTTCGTTCCAAGTATCGAGTGCCAAGTGTCACTGTCCTTGCAGTCCTAGTTTCTTTCACATTTATTACTCTTTTTTTATGATATTGGAAGGCAATAAAGCAGACGGATTTTTTGATGGTGGAATTCACGCCGCCTAGAGACACCAAAGGTAATGGTGCGTTGCCAACCTCAGGCCGGGATTTTAGGTCTCGAGCAGAAATAAGTTTACCGGCTAGCTTACCCTCCATGCCGGGAAATGTCAACGGCAAGCACTGACGTTATGGTCGCTGAAATAGGTAAGGCGGCTTGTAAGTACCAGTCTGAGCTAGTCGCTCTACCTGCACTTCTGAATTCTCACGTGCACTCAGTTGGACAGCTTAAATGTGACAGCATTGTGCTGAATCTTATCATTTTATGCTCTTATATTGTTCTATATACGTCACCTACTTGTTCATATGACCCACCTATTTTTGGCATGGGCCTGTAGTCTATAAGCTCTATGTATCAGTCCGGGTCTCCTGTATAGATTAGACTATCTGATTTTCAACCAGGCAGCTTGTAAGACACGAGCGAAACTTAAATAATATGATAGAGCTTCGCACCGAACCGCCTCATCTATTCCTGTCGTTATTACCGTTCCTGCTGGCCGTTGACGTGTTCCAGTAAAATAGCCGGTATACTTACTTTTGCTCGAGGTCTAACTTCCCGGCCTCGTGTTGGCAACGCACCTTTACCATCTTTTGTTGTCACCAGGCGGCGTGAATTTTTTACCATCAGGAAATCCGTCTGCTTGTTTGTCTTCCATTACCATTCACATGATTGAAATTCATTCCGCCTAGAGACACCAAAGATGATAATTGTGCGTTGTCTACCTATCTCTGGGATGTAAGGCTACGAGCAAAAATTAGTTTATCCTCCAAACTTGAATATTATAATAGATACTTATTATTTGTGATCAATTTTATTTGAAAACACAACATATATTTTATCTTAAAGCAGATTCAATATTCTTATTGTGATTAAGATTGAGATTGCAGATTGTCAGTTGAAGCGATGAATAAATATGTTTTCCTTCCAAATATGTTTTCCGACTCAAAGAGGAATCCAGTCAATCAATACGGCGGTACTAAATACGTTCACTCTTAGTAGAAGCTCCGGGTAAGATAAGACTTCCGCTCATCTTTTTATTGAATAAAAGTGTAGCTTGGATTGGCTACAAAATTACTGTAAAGGTAAAGTTTTTCAACCGTTAAATAAAATTTATTGCCAATCCCTACTCCGCTGGAGAAAGTATACTTCGAATCACGCGTGGCAGGGATAATAACAAAAATGGCGCGTAACGGAAAAAAGTGACGCGTAACGAAAAAATATTATACTACATTTTTTTCCAACCCCGATAAAGAAGTTTCACTTCAATGACAATTCAATAGTTTATGTTTTAAGGACTTGGTATTTCAAATATTAGGAATAATAAGTATAAAGTTATTATAACTGATCACAGTTAATTTTTTTTTCACTCGTGACTCGATATCTTAAATTCACTAATTAGTTGATGATGTGGTTGCTAGTAATATTATATTAATTTTTATTATTAAACTAATTAAAAATACAAAACACAATGTGTATGTTCGTATGTATGTTGCTATGATTAAATTGATTTTGACATGCAATACCCATGCGATGGTAGAGCTAAATAAATTTATATGTGGGGAAAGTGGCGGGCAAAAACTTATAGTTATAAATACTAAGGATTAAATATTTAATTAAAACTTCATTTCTTCATGGGTATTATAAGTTTGACTTTCTGTGTCTGTCTGTCTACATTATCGTAACTTTTGAATAGATTTAATTAACTATTTCAATACGGATTTTTTTAGTTTGAAAGCTCTCGTGATCGAGATGTTTTTTTTAACAAAAAATGTAAGTTTTTTAATTTTTGGTATCATTCTTATTTTCAGATTAATATTTAGCAACTGTCTTATCTTTATTATTGTTTGAATGGTATTTTAAAATCCGAATAGATAAAAAGAAATGTTTTTACACAAAATAATTTTCACTCAATAAACAAATGGAGGATGGTTCGTTCTGATTCAGATCTCAGACCATCTGCAAATCTGTGCGATTGAAATCAGACGGGGTGGTCGGTAAATAACGTCTTACGATCTAATACTTTCCCAGAGATTGCTAATCCCGAGTCTCAGTCTACCTTGTACGAAACGCAGAGGTAATATTTACTATGTGAATGGGAATTCGTATTGTTTGATTGGATCTTTGTTGAAGAATCGGAAGTAACATTTCATGATTTCTTAGTTTTAATTTTATTAATTGACTGGCTGTTGCCTTCATCTAGTTTCGGTAGGTTTTTTTGCTGTAAATAAGTACAACGAGTGATCTGGGAGGTGAAAAACCGTCTTTAGTTGTCTATTTTATTGTTTCCTTGTATTGTTAGTAATTGTGGACGATTTAATTATATCAATTATTATGTAAATGGACAACGTGAATCGGAATTCTTATTATGTGTCCTTAGTTTCGTTGACATGATTCTAAACCTAGCTCCTAACACTACACGGGATTTGTAAAAAAAAAACACTTTAAGAATTCCCTGTGTTGATTCGGGCTCCTTTGTCTGCCTTTCTTCTTTATCGCCTCTGTAGTCTAGCGGTCCGGGTGTTGGACTTGACTGCATGAGAGGACTGGGTTCGAATCCTGGGTCAGCCAACAAAAAGAAAATTGGATTTTTTCCAATTTTCTAATTACAAAATGTTGGTCGGGATTGGAATGTGCCCAGTTGGCGATAGGCTTGCCACCTATCACTTTGTGGGACTTAGTGTCTTCGGCTAGTCGTGGGTGCCTTGGTTGTGCCTCTGCACTACCTCTTCGGGGATATGAGCGTGAAGATACTTTTTGTCTGCCTTTCTGCCAGGCAGCTCGTAAAAGGCGAGTATAGGCCTACACTATTTACCACCTTTGGTGTCTCTAGGTGGCGTAAATTTCTTACCATCAAGAAATTCGACTGTTTGCCTTACAGTATTATAAAAAATAATAGATGAAGGAATAATAAGAAGAAAGTAACCTTTAACCGAATTTATTTTTACGAACAACGAACATCTGATAAGAAGCGAATAAGGGTTGAGGTAGAGTTTTAATTTCCGGTATAAGATAATACATCATCATTTTTATGTGATTTAAAAGTAAAATCAGAGATTTCACGATAAGAGTTGCCTACTCAAAATAAAAATGATAATGGTGCGTTTCCAATCATGTATAAGTCTCTTGTTTAAATTAGTTAACAGCCTTCTCTTCTCTCTAAAACCGGATCAGGTAAACTTCTAAATTGAAATATGTCTAAGGACCATAAGACCATAGCCACATTGTAAGACTTACGACTGTGCTCAGAGATGTCAATTATCTTTTTATCAGTCATTACGTCGGAATGTGCCTAAGGACACTGTAAGACGATAGACACATTGTAGGACTTACGGCTGCACACAGAGATGTCAATTTCAATCAGACCTTTTAATCAGTCATTAAGTCGACATTTTCTGTACAAGATAGTGACAGATTAAATATTAATTGAAGTCTCTGAGCGAGGGTGTTAAGTGTCTTTGTTATTCCACCGCCTAACTTTTACGAGGACATCGATATATCCAATAATTATTAAATTCGTAGTCAAGACGGATGCAAACCAATTTTTACAACTGTCTAGAATCCCTATTACAATCAGGAGAACAATCTTGTTCGCTATCATACACATTGAAAATGTGTTCAAACATCTTAACGATTATTAAATCTCAAAATGCAGTTTAGAATAACAATATTGTATAACTAATTTGATATAATTTGTTTCCAGGTAACTGAAATGGTATTTGTACGAGATATTCTGGAACATGGAGCCTCGAGCGGGAGAGAAACCAATTAACTCGTTGATATAGTTAGGAAATTCTGCTAAGTATTATTTTGATTTAATATGAATCTATTTATAGAACATTATCAGAAGATTAAGTTTGAACAAATTATACGAATTGAATCTAACCCTAGATTATAAGCTTGCGTTATGAGTGTTAGTCAAAGGTATTTTATATAATATACATATAAAAAAGTATCCATATCTCCGAAGATGTAGGCTGAGGCACAACCAGGGCGTCCACGACTTGCTGAAGACACTAAGTCCCACAGAGGCGATACATAGAAGTACTTAAGGCCCCATACTCAGTCAGCCAGACGAGCCAATCACCGCGCTCCCCCGTTCCATGATTACTATGAACAATGGCGCTCTAAAGTCAACGTCTTAAGCGACAAGTCACTATTTTTGACACTTAAAGTAATTTGAAAAAAAGTATAAAAACTGAAACACTTATCTTTACTTATCTATGTTTATGTTAAATCTGGTGTCGATATTTTCACAATTGAAGTAGACAGAAAGCAAAAGCTTTCAAAACAGGGTTAACTTTTTGATTTTTTTCTATCGAGCAAAGTGAAATGAATCGTGTTTTGGAAACACTAGTCTAGTAAAGCATATTCATGTTAATCTTGTGTATTTTTGATTGCTTTGTATGAAAAAAAAACAGTAAACTGCTGACGTATTATTAGTAGTATATGGTCCCTTAAACACATATTATTTTCTGGAAAAAATACACAAACACCGAGATCCAAAAACACTGATATTAATATCTTCATTATGCAAATACCAGACAGTTATGGAAGCGTCACCCAATTCAATCAATCATGAATGACGCTTGAATGTGTTACCCAATCGAATGATACTCATATGAAGAACTGTCAGCAAAACCTACCATTTAAGACGTCTAGTTATAATCACTAGTGGTCACCCATTGGTAGAAATTCGACCATAATAAATTTTCTTCTACATTTCTCAAAACCAACTACTTTGTTTCCAAACTTTTAATGCGCCATCTGTGATCTTTTATCATTATCATCAATATATTTGTTTGTGTATGTCAAATACATGGTAGTGTGGGTAAGGTTTTATTTATTGATTTAATGTACTTTATAAGCATTATTATTGAAAAATAATAGCGTTTTGCACTTTTCCTACACATAAACTATAAGTGTGCCAAATTTTATGCTCCTGCGTCCGCGCAATTTTCGTAAAGAGAGGTCCAAAGTTTTGGCATCACGTATTAATATATACTCGTAGAATATCCAAGTGAAGAAATCGAGGGTTCCTCTTATTTTTAAAAAAGTATCTTCACGCCCATATCCCCGAAGAGGTAGGCAGAGGCACAACCAGGGCACCCACGACTAGCCGAAGATACTAAGCCCCATAATGTGATAGGTGGCAAGCCTATCGCCAACCGGGCACGTTTCCAATCCCGACCAACATTTTTTTTATTTAGAAAATTGGAAAAATCCAATTTTCTTTTTGTTGACCGACCCGGGATTCGAACCCGAGACCTCATGCAGTCAAGTCCAACACCCGGACCGCTCGACCACAGAGGCGACTATTATTTTTAAGCGACTCCAAAAGAACTTTCTATGGTTACCAATTCGACCTTTTTTTTAATTTATTTTGATAATTATTACGCGATCACTCAGCCAACTACAAACCCATTTTGATGATTCTATTGTGAAAGGGTAGATCTTTATTCCGAGATTGTCCAATATAAATTTTTATTATGAACCCGCTAGTAGTTTTTGAGTTATTGTTATTTTATATGTTTTTGTTTGTTGTGAAGACCTCGTCATTTATGTGAGACCACTTCAAAATCTTCAGTTAAAGTATCTTCTCGCCCATATTTTCGAAAAGGTAGGCGGAGGCACAACTAGGGTACCCAGGTTCAGCCTATTGCCAACCGGGCACATATCCAATCCCGAGCAATACTTTTTTTAATAGAAAATTGGAAAAACCAAATTCTCATTTTGTCGCCCGACCCGAGAATCGAACCCGGGACCATATGCGGTCAAGTCTAACACCTGAACCGCTAGAGCAGAGAGGTGAAACCTGTCTTTTATTTATCTTTAGCTATCTTTCGAAAAACGAATTATTTATCCGTGAAGTAGTACCTAATAAAATACCTATTTTGGAGTCGGTATTTGCAGTTTCACTGCGTCATCTGTATATATAAAAATCAATGCCACTTTTCGTTGAAATTTTATAACACAAGAACGGGCTCACCTATCCAAACCAAATGTTTAGGCTTTGTTCGGACTATTTAGTAGATGCTTTATTTGAAGTTTGCATAAAATCAGTCGAGCAGTTCTTCATTTATCACATTTTTTGTAATACATTAATTCAATAAAATGATCCGCCATTTTGTTAATGGGTATTTTTCAGTCAAATCGAAACTTTTTTCAGATGGGGTTGTGCCGTGATATTGAAACTTTTTTCACTTGTTTTTTTGGCTTTTTTTTGTGTTATGTCATTCATACGGTCGTATACGAAGCTAAGCACGTACCGGGCCGCTAGTATAGTATATAAACTTTGGATATAAAGTGTCTTTCAAACTGCTCCCTAAATATTTTATGTAAAAGAACCAAATTCTATTTCCATCGTAAAAATGCAGGTGTGAAATCAACGAAAATCGAAACGGTACAGCACAAGTGACATAGCATTTGTTATGCACATAGTAATGTCGGCACCGACGGTACTTCTAAAGGAATAACGTTGGGATATAACTGGGAATTACTTTGTTTTTAACCAACTTTGGCAAAAGATGGAGCTTATATGTTCGACTCTTATTTATTTAATTACTAGCGGCCCGCCCCTGCTTCGCACGGGTATAAAATACACATATGAACCTTCCTCCTTCCTTCCTTCCTTCACTTTATCTGTTAAAAAAACCGCATCAAAATCCGTTGCGTAGTTTGAAAGATTTAAGCATACAAAGGGACATAGGGACAGAGGAAGCGACTTTGTGTTAGGGGTAGTCCATAAATTACGCGAGGTTTTTTTTTTAAATTTTTGACCCTCCCTCCCCCTGGTGAGATATCGTGAGATTTTATTCAAGCCCCTCCCCAACCCCAATCTAACGTGAAATTTTTCAAAATGTGGGTTTCTTATTAAAACGTATTGGATTCTTACAGAAAAATGAATGAAATTATTTTCTTTTGAATGAATTAGTAAATGGTCTTCATCGTATTACGATTACGCTTAAGATTAAATCTCAAGCATGTACCAAGCAAGCATGTATGTATGAAATGGAATTCGTGCAAAATTATTCCCTAACCATTCCAAAATATCAAAAATGCACAACGTTAACATTCAAGTTTTCACTTCTACCGGCATTCTCGGAGTGCAACCCGTCGTTTTCTTTTTGTATACGAGTATGTTGATCGAATTATCTCTGTAATCTCTAAGCCGAAAATTTTTTTTTGAAAGAGCGTACTTTCAAGGTGGTCTTATTGTCGCCAAATCTGGATTTGATGATGGAATCTGAGGGAAATCGAGGAAAATATTCAATACGTATACTTAAATGAAATAAATATCGAATTCGGGTTTTGCAAGTTTACTCCACTTTATAGAATGTGACGTCTCTATCAGCTTTTAGAGTCCAGAGGAAAAATAAAGGAAGCTACATTCCTGGGTTATTTTTAGAACAAGTTCACGGCTCTGTGGATGGATTTTAGACGTCAATATCAAACTACTTTATCCTTTTTACTGGAACTTAACAGTGCCAAAAAATTACATTACAGCGACAGGAATGGAAACGATATCCCTTCTCGGGCAAGATGTTTCACAATATTCTACCACCAGTAGCTTCGATGGTAAAAACACCGTCTAACTTATGCTCGCCTTTTTCAAGATAGGTAGCAGAGGCAGATAATCTATTCTACTCCAACAACGTGGACTAATATGGGGAGAATATTTTCAGTGCGATACATTTGTTGGATCTTATATCAACACTGTGTGTATGTACACTATGTATACGTTTGACATCTTAAGGTATCCTGCCTACTTGACGTTATTAAGCGTGTTGCATAAGTTTACTAGCTATGCTACCATTTCAAATTGAACAGCTTACTCTAGCTTATTACAACAAGCTCATTATGATTAAAGAAACCCTGGATTCCATTAACAAGTCTGATATAAGTGTAAAATTATCCAACAACTTTAATTATATATAATCTACTAAAAGACGGGGTCTTCGCATCTGCAATAAACTGTCCTCTGTTGGTTCTTAAGTTCAATTTTCAAAAAGGATATTTTTATAAAATATTTAAAATGAATTGACAGTTCATCTAGTAGGTGATGAACCGATATGCTTGAAAAATTATGAATTTTAGGGTAACAATGATTTGAAATCCGGGGCAAAGTTTAACAAAGAGGAATCAAAATAATTTTGTCAAGAACACAGAAGAACATTATTGATGTTTGTACAATAAATGCCACGTTTTCGTGTGTCAGGATAAAAAGTTTAATAAAAAATGAATTGCATCAAAACAGTCAGTCGGGAACATGACATGTGTTATCATTACTTAGACTGTAACTTACTTATTTTTGATAAGATAGCGAACAAGCACATGGCACTCCAGGTGGTAAGAGACTATAGATACCACAGATGTTGTAGATATTATTTACACTTTATTGTAAAAACAAAAATTTGCTGTTTCACTTATTTTTTTAATGCTTGTCACTTTAAGTATTAATACTCAAGTACGTTATTATTTTCAAGCATGTAATAGTATGTGCATAACTACGTAATTTTGAAAAGCGTCTCAGGAACAGAACGTCCTGCATAAAGAGTGATGTTTGGCAACACTATTAGACACGTTGTTACCTACGAATTACGTAGTCAATTTCATTATTTATATTAACCGCAAATATGTTCTCAAAATTATCAAAATCCGCCATTTCACAAAGCGTTATTAAAATAATAGAGCTGAGTCCTAACCATGAGTTTATGGCGCTTAAATTCGATAGCGTCTCTATAATTATTCGAATGGAAAGTTTAGCAGCGAAATATTATTATATTAAATATTATGTGATAAAACAAAGAAGAAATTTGTAAGAGAGAACTGTGGCCTGCAGACACCATAGATGTTACAGTTGCGTCGCGCAGGACAGTCAGCGTAGGAAGTCCAACAACTGAACTGCTAGACCACAGAGGCGATATATAGATATTAGGTATATTAAAGACCACGTTGTCTGGAATCGCTTAGGAATCCGAATGGTCATTTGTGCTTCCTATCAAATTTTGGGGCTAAGTACTGCATATCTATTCGGGGATATGGGCATGAAGATACATAGGTACTAACTTTAGCTAATCTAATCTATATCAACTCATGGTAAAGGCCTTGTTTAAAATTCAAAACGCAACGCGTCAAAATCAGGTAATTTAAACGGTTAATGCGTGGTGCGCCAATTTTAAGCCAGCGATTGTAATTGAGTATGCAATCAGTTGGCCTTAATCTGTCGTTAATGCGAAAATAGATAAAGTTTGTATCATCTGCGGTAAATAAATTACTGAATCGTGTCGCGGTCAAGCTAAAATCGGCCTTATTTCTTTAAAATAAGACATATTAGCGCAAAGGATGTACGTTTGTGTTACCAATACTTAGACTTTCATAATTATTTATTTTTGATAAGATACTCGTAGCTAACAAGTACACAACTCTCTTTAGGGTAAGAGATAACTGTGACCTATACACCATAGATGTTATAGGTGCGTCGCTGTTTCATGGCCGAGATGTTAGGCCAATTGTGTTAGTCTATCGACTACCTTACCTTACCCTCCGGACGGAAACATGACATGTGTTACAATTAATTAGAATATTTTGATTACTTCTTTTTTGATATAATAGCGAACAAGCACATGGCTCTCCAGATGGTAAGAGATATCTGTAGCCTATAGACACCACAGATGTTGTAGATATTATTATGCGATTCTTTAGCGACCAAGATGATAGGCCGATTGTGCTAGTCTACCGACTACCTTATACTTTGGACGGGAACATGACATGTGTTAACTACTATTACTTAGACTGTCATGATTACTTGTTTTTGATAAAATAACGCACAAGCACACGGCTCTCCAGATTGGGAGAGACATCCCTAGCCTATAGACACCACAGATGCTGTAGATATGTTATTGTTTAGTGGCCGTGGTGTTAGGCTAATTTTGCAAGTCAAGTTATGGCGGCTAAAGTGAGGCGGTGGATCCCTAGTAGATCCCTGGACAAGTTGCTACTACTTTATCTTCTGCTGGGCTTTATTAGGTTGTGTTAAATCAGAGGATTATTACTGTCTCCAAGGTTCTCACCTAACTCCACGTGTTGACGGACAGTATGTAAGCGTTCAGACTTGAAGTATCGTCTCGGTTTAACACCCTCAATTTACGAAAGCTAAACAAATTTGTAGAAATTTTGGTAAAATAAATATAATAAGAAAAAACATGCTTTTTCTATGTTCTATAAAAATATCATTTCACGAGATTTGATATGTGCTCTATCATGTGCTCTATCGCAAGTATTGCCATCAATCACATTGTGGGACTTAGTGTCTTTGGTAAGTCGTGGGCGCTCAAGTTATTAGATTTTTTTTTACATATAGACATCTATACCTCTGCCTACCACTTCAGGGATACGAACGAATATACATATCCCCTTACTAATAAAACTTACGCGTCCGTTAAACTGATGTTTAACTTAACTTTTGCTAAAAAGAAATGAAGTTACACACCAGATAAAAAGGCGCGTAAGTTTTATAAGAAGAATAGATTAAAACATGAAAACATGGCTTTAATAGCGTGACAAAAGATTCCATGCGACAAAATGACTCGTGCAGTGGGCAAAAGCTAGTACAATAACATATGTTGAGATAATAATTACCTACAATTGGAGCATACAACTAGAATACACAAACACAGGACGTGCGCAACGGCACTCATATTAAAATATCATTACCATTTTGTGCAAGATGCCCCGTTTGGTTTACATTCTAAACAACTTAACTTGAATATGATAAATTGCTTCTAAATTGCTAAATATGAGTTTGCAGTACCTAAACAAAAGGTTGCTCATCGCCTCACAACCTCAAACCTAGTCTAAAACTCAAGGGGCGGTTTTTACCCGCTCGACTGAGAACTCACAAGGCTGTTTTTAATCGCGCCCGCGGCGGTCCCGGAACTGTGGTTTAATTTTCAAAACTCACGAGACCGGTAATTTGTGCGGTCACAAAACCGTCACGGTTGAAATATATACCTAAAATACAGGCGGGGAACCGCAAGCAACCGCGGGCGCTGCGGGTGTTAAACGCGTGAAATATGCTCGTTTTATATGTAAATCTACATTCTACAGAATCTGTGGGCCCGCAACCGCCGCGGGTGCAGGTAAAAACCGCCCCGTGAGTTCGTAGGCTTTAAGTTGCAAGGTTTGTATGAAACGCGTTTACGTTATAATACTTTGAGTTATTTTAATTATAGAACCCTACCTACATAAAAAAAACGAAAACAAAAAAAAGGTAACGAATTTTATGCAATACTTTTTTTATGATAAACTAAATGCTTAATGTTAATAATTCACTAGTATTGTGTTCAAGAGTATCCGGTTCCAATTTCAAATTCGTATGAATCGAGTTCAAGATTAATTGTGCAGATTTTAATTAAACAAAGTTACCCATTTCAATGAGTAAGATATTATATTTTCAGTGGAAATTAAAAATAAATTTGAAACAGCGCATTCGAAAGCAAGACAAAGTACACTCATAAGTACACAAGATTATTTTGTGTTTTCAGCTTATTTGTTCTTGTTTATTTCGCTTATTACGTTTCTGAGATAAAGTTGTGCTTAAGAAGAATTTAACTTCACCGAATAGTGCGTTATAAGTATTAAAAAATCTTCGTAATAGAAGTAGTGCTCTAGCTAGGAGTTAGGAATTACACGAGATCGACGAAATACTAGCGGCCTGGTACGTGATTCGCTACGTATACAATGAAATATGAATTACATAACACAATAAAACAAAAAGAAAAACAACTGGAAAAGTTTCAACATGACAGCACAATCCCCATCTGAAAAATGTTTAAATTTGACTAAAAAATACCCATTATCGATAATATCGATATCATCATTATCGATAATAATTGATCACCTCTGTGGTCTAGCGGTCCGGGTGTTGGACTTGACTGCGTGAGGTACCGGGTTCGAATCCCGGGAAAAAAAGAAAATTTAATTTTTCTAATTATTCTAATAATAAAAAATGTTGGTCGGGATTGGAAATGTGCCCGGTTGGCGATAGGCTTGCCACCTATCACATTGTGAGACTTAGTGTCTTACCCTGGTTGTGCCTCTGCCTACCTCTTCGGGGATATGGGCGTGAAGATACTTTTAAATACCCATTAACAAAATGATCCAAAGGCAGTGGACGTCCTGTGTGATGATGAGGATTATCCGAGCTGAATCCCATATACACGTAAAACCGAAATGTGGAAAATATTGTGATGATGACATTCAACAATTTAGTATTTCAACACGAAGACGATGACGGACGACGGATGACGATTATGATGATTTATTTCTACTTACTTAAATGTCCAATTAAACAAATGTCATATCCAATACAATCCAGCCTTTCATATTCACGTTTAACTGAATAGAAATGTCTTGATTAGTTTATACTACTAGTATTGCGTACCTGCTCTTGATTGTTGTCCTACAGTTGGTAAACAACCCAAGGCTCTACTCTAAAGTCTGGAGGTCTAGCATGAACTGAGACCGTACTTCCTTAAAGGTGTATTATTTCAGTAGTACCTACTGTGATTTAACACAAAAGGATGATTTTGTCTTTTGACATGCATAATAATAACAATAGAAATTTATATAATATCTATTAATACGTGATGCCAAAACTTTTAAGACCCCTTTTTACGAATTTTGCGCGGACGCAGGAGCATAAAATTTGGCACACTTATAGTTTGTGTGTAGGAGAAGTGCAAAACGCTTATATTTTTCAATAGTAATGCTTATAAAGTACTTACATATTATATCAGTAAATAAAAATTATGGAGCAGATATAATAGACTATCAAGTTCCAAGTGTAACGATGGTTATAGACCTGCCAATCTTGCATTATTTTATTCTCTTATTTAAAGTCTTACCGAGTAATTGTAGCCTAGTTTTTACCAGTTCAATTCAATCCGCTAGTTAAACCTTTTTCTAACAAATTTAAATAAATCTTATTTAATATTTAATGGTAGTACAAATTCTTTGATATTGCAGTTAATAAGTATTAACGTTCTTTTTGTTAACTTCGTTTTTTGATTACCCACATCCTGTGCTACATTTCATCAATATCCTGCTAGATGCTATTAAAATTTAGATATATTAAGTACCCAATCGAATCGATTTTGTGGTGATCGTGCTAGGCCATCTGAAGTGCATCGGTAGTTGCCGGAAACAGCTGTTTCTGTACACCGTACGTTCTCTCGTGAATTTGCGTTAGAAATACTGTGAAAAGATACGTCAGCCATCTTGAATTCAATTCACCTCTACTGTAGCCTGTATGTGTGTTCGAGAAAATCTCACCTAGGTTGTTTTCAACTGACTTGAAAAAGGAGGAGATCTTAATTTGATGTTTATAGTAGCAGTAATAGTATCTACACGCCCATAACCACGAAGAGGTAGGCAAAGGCACAACCAGGGCACCCACGACTAGCCGAAGACACTAATTCCCACAATTTGATAGGTGGCAAGCCTATCGCCAACCGGGCACATTTCCAATGCCGATCAATATATTTTTTACTAGCTGCGCCCCGCGGTTTCACCCGCGTAAGTCCCAATCCCACGGGAACTCCGGGATAAAAAGTAGCCTATATGTTATTCTGGGTCTTCAGCTACCTACATACCAAATTTAATCGTAATCGGCTTTGTAGTTTTTGCGTGAAAGAGTAACAAACATCCATACATCCATACATACAAACTTTCGCATTTATAATATTAATAGGATTAGAAAATTGGAAAAACCAAATTTTTTTGTTGCCCGGCACCTCATGCAGTTAAGTAAAAACCTGAACCACTAGACCACAGAGGTGATGATATTTATATATTTATGTTATCTCAGATTACCTTACTGAGATAACCAGATTCAATTACACTTTTTCTAAATGCAGTAACTTGCCGGTTGGTCCCATTTTTATTAAAAAAATTCGACACTTAAGGTTTTTTAATTATATCGAATGATGCGTATTTTTGGTAACTAAAATCATGTTACAAGATTGAAGGTTTTAGGTAAAACAATTTAAAAAAAATTAAATCTTAAATGCGAGTAGTAAAAACGAGAAACATCACTTATTTCATTAACGGATGCATATGTGAATTTCCAATACGTCCTAGAACATACACGTGCATATTTTTTGTACATCATATACCTACCCATTTTGTAATAAATATATCTGTATTTCTGGGTCTGGGTGTATAATAAAACATATATTTCTGATACTTAATTGACTTGCTACTTGTTGATTAACAAGCACATAATTTTCTTACGACTTAAGTAATTTGTGCAGAAATATTTATACGTTTCTTGAGATCTATACATAATGTCTAGGTATATATTAAATCACTGTTTCGTCCGAAAGATAATCAGGCTTAGAATTCTGCAACCCTAGTAGCTACAAACTTCGCTCCGAAGCCATAAGACTGCTTTACTGTACCTTAAGTCAAATATTATATTATAAGTAAAACAGCGTCTAATTTGTAAACTTTTGGTGCATAGTAAACTATATTCATTTATTTTTTCAAACTCCGACTTGAGCGGAAACATACGTCAAGTAAACGTAACTTTTAATCGACAAATCATTGGTGGTGATTGGAACAGTTTTCAACCTTGTCCGTCTTATTAACAAAAATCGCTTAGTCCAAGTATTATTCGAGCTTACAACTGTACTTGTTACTACTTGAGTACTACCAGTAGGTACTACAGGATCCTTACACCGTCACTAAACCATGTAGGGGCATGAATTATGTTTAAGTCAGAGATCAGCTTCGAAGTAGTTTACTTCATCTCTACTCCATCTTTATTAATAGTGAATTTGTGTAATGACAAGTTCAACCATGGAGTAAAGTTAGACTCACTGTAATCTACGTTTATTTGTAAAAGACGGTATATGTTATAGGCGCATTGCAAAATCCAGTCAACTGGAATAGTCTTCAAATATGTATATGCACCGTGTATAGGACAACGTAACGAAAAATGTAACCATGGATTCTGTACACAATAGACATGCATTTGTAGTTGGAATTTTTTGTTGGAAAACAATGTATTTTTTTATTAAGTTTACTATTATTTCATATTGATGTATAGTATTGACTATCTAGCTCATCTCGATTGTTATTTAATATCTAATAAACAACACATTTTTTCTAAAAACAGCAATATAATAAAACAGCGTATTAGGTCGGCACTTACAGCTCGCAACGCGTGGCTTAATGCATATACTTTGTCCGCTATACATTGCGGGTTGAAAAACTGCTAAATATTTAACCACTTGTTTCCGACAAAAACTGTTAAAGAAATTTTGAAGTCTGACAGGTATCTAAACTACGACGGAAGTTTTCGTTACGGTGTCAAATACACCCTGTATTTAATTTATTTGCTACCCTTGTTGATCTAGTTAAGATTCGATGTAAATATTCGAAATGTATATAAGTACATGCTAGGGCTGCTGTTCTTAATTAAATAAGATAAAGTCTCTCATTTAATCAAGTAGAAAGCTGTTCAAACTAACAAAAGCCCTGACGTAAAATATTTGTCTAATTACATACACATTTTTCCACGCCAACACTGGCAACAGTAACGGCAGCCGTTCAAACGTGCTAAAACTATAAGCTTTTGTGAAATATTTGCATGATTTAGCTCGCTAATCACTCTTCCCGAATGTGATGGCGCTTTTGCCAGGATTTTACATTGGTATAGAGCTGTTATAAACAATTTTTTTTTATGACATTGGGAGGCAAACAAGCAGACGGATTTCTTGATAGTAAGAAATTCACGCCACCTAGAGACACCAAAGGTGTAAATGGTGCTTTGCCAACCTTAGGCCAGGATATTAGACCTCGAGCTAAAGTAAGTTTACCGGCTACCTTACTCTCCGAACAGGAACACGTCAACGGCAAGGGCTAACATTATGGCGGCAGAAATAGGTAAGGCGGTCGTACCAATCTGGGCGAGTCGCTCCGAAACTCTATCACCTACTCAGATGACACGGTGTAAGTGACGGTAAGCCTATGTTCGCCTCTTACGAGCTGCCTGGCAAAGGAAGGCAGATGGTAATATTTGTATTTGCATATGTAGAATGACTACATTTATAGAGTACGTAATTTTCGTGTAATATTTTGATATATTATGCCAAGTATTTTTCTTGGTATATATGTGTTGCTAAGTATTTATTATGCTATTTAAAATTAGGTTTAAATGTGTTTGCAAATGTTTAGTTAATGTTTTTTTTCTTTACACCCCGTTTAATTATTCTTTCAAATAATGTTAGGTTAAAGCATTAGGTCCACCTTTGTACACTATAGTACATGAATTTTAAATAAATAAATAAAAGTAAATGATAACTATGTGAAAGCAAATCTTGAGAAGTTCTTTGTAGTGTCACAGGTAACTGAATGATTACAGATTTGTTTCATGCATATTGCGTGCATACTATAAATGTACTCGTATGCGTGAATGCGGTTATAGGGTGCATCATTTTAGTCTAGACAATCTATAACTATATAACGGCATCTAAAAAATATACTTTCTGAAGAAATTGTTAAATAACGTATCTTCACGCTCATATCCCTGAAGAGACAGGCTATAAAAAGGGCACTCAAGACTAGCTGAAGATGCTAAATTAACCAATGAGAATGATCAGTGACATTCAGTGTGCATCTATCCAATCCCAGGCAAGGTTATTTATAATTAGAAAATTAAAAAAACTTGTTGCCCGATCTGGAAATTAAATTCGAGACCTGGTGGAGTCAAGTCCAGTACCGGACTGCCAGGCCACAGAGGCGTTAATAAGTTACTTATTTTTTTATGTATAATCACAACACCTGAACTAAACTAGTTGGAAAAAACTATGTGCGTGTACTTATGTGCGCGTTTGATTATTATTAAAAAAAATTAAAACGAAAAGTATCTAAATCGCACTTGTATGTAAGTAAAACACGTGAGTGAACGTAGCAACATATTTCTAAAGCAGGCAACTCAATGATGTTACTTTTGTGTGACAGATATGCACGCATCTTCAAATTTCACTCTCATAATTTTTTTTTCATAACGCGCCTAAAGAAGTATATCTTCAAACAATAAAACCTTTTGCAATGTATAATAACTGATACATTTCATGAAATAGTTAACTTGCACTCCATCCCAACGAATACTCTAAGCTATCAAACAAATGGTGCCCGCGCTAGATTACAGTTCCATATTGATTCATCATAGCTATTGAAACACTCTAGCCACATATTTCATATGACCCGTAAACTTTTAGGATTACTCTATTATACTTTCAACCGTGTGACATAAAAAAGAGATAAAAAGTTTAATAGATTCTCTTTTTTAAGTTTTACATTTTTATTGTATTAAATTTAAACAAAACATTCTTACATTATTCCTGAGTACCTGGATGACCGAGCTTTGCTCGGTATTTTTTTTTTGTTTTTTTATAAATTGTGTATTTTGGAAATTATATTTAAGTACGAAAATTTAAAAAGTCTAACCTCAAAGCAAACAATCATTGACTTCGTTACTTAACAACGGACTTCATTACTTAACAACAACAATAAAACACGAATATAACATTTCCTAAAAATGATTCCTAGCTAGATCGATTTATCGCCCCCGAAACCCCCTATATACTAAATTTCATGAAAATCGTTGGAGCCGATTCCGAGATTCCAATTATATATATACAAGAATTGCTCGTTTAAAGGTATAAGATTCTTAAAAGCTGACAAAAACTTCGTTATTTAATAACGGTTACAGTCGAAAAGTCTGTCCTTTGTGATCCATTTCAGTCAATATACTGGAAAAGAGTTATTTTAAGCTAAAACAGTTCGAGAGTAATCTATAACCCTACTATAATGCTATATAGGTAGTGAAGTGAACTTTCGAGAACTTATAAACCAATTTCGTAGTTATCCGGTGTTTTATTTTACAAAAAAACATTTTTTTCTCACGAGGCATACAGGTTCTTAATTCATTATTTTATTGCAAAAAAAATGGTTAACAATCGCAAATACATTTTGTATTAGCAAATATTATTATCCTCTTAATTATTATCCTTCAAAGTTCCGAGATAGTTACATGAATATATGATAAGAATGTAAGAGATGTGATGAAAATATAAATATGTAGGTATTACTGTAATTTATGACGCAAATTTGAAGATTAATAAAACTGCAAAAAAAACTCATTAATTTTGCTTTCATATAAGATAAGTACCTACACAAAATACGCACCTATACTGAAATGTTATATAGAGGTAATGTTTTTAACTTTGTTCGTTTTTAGAGGGCATACTGATCCGATCATAATTCTTTTTTTTTTAGCTTTATTTTACGGATCTTGAGCAAACTTAAATAGAACCATACCTGAAATTCAAAAAAGCAAACAGATGAATACACAATTTCCTTTTTTTGGGGACGTTTAAGAACTACATTCTACGATTGCTGACAAGTAAAGGAACGTTAGCTGTAACAAAATTAAAGGAACAATGTAGTATTTAGTATTCCATTCAATAGTTGACTATAATATGACAATCGTAATATCCGTTTGTACCGTCAACGTAACAGTCTATCCGAGCTTATAATTATTGCCGTGCTATCAGCAAGATTACCACGGCTGCCATATTGTATAATTTAATAGAATTTCGACATCGTATAACTTCCCTAATTCAAATTTTGTATACATAAAGATAGGTTAATTTATAAATATTTCCTTGGCATTTGATATCTTCTGCCCACCCTGCATGGAGACTTAGTGTGAAGATGTGTAAGATTACCTGTACGTTTAAATATTATTGCGAATTAGGGTGAGGCCCCATGATTGGTGCGTTTTGCTGCGTCGCGTCGTGTCGCGTAACCTAACTAAATCATTTCATAAATAATTAGTAAATAAGTAAAAAAAAATGTCTTAGCTCTACTATCTTTTCTAGAAATAAAAAGGCTTTTTATTATTTATTATTTGTCAGTCAAATCGAAACTTTTTTCAGATGGGGATTGTGTCATCACATTGAACTTTTTTCAGTTGTTTTTTTTTTGTTATTTTATGTCATTCTTGCGGTCATATACGTAGCGAAACACGTACCGGGTAACTAGTATTAAGTAAACCTAAGTGCCCTAAAATTAAATATAGGTCACCAGCCCCATCAAATAAATATTTTTTAAAGATTGACGCCAATGATATGAATGAACTGTAAAATTATCTTCAACAATTTAATCAAATAAATACTATTTCATTCGTGTAATATTTGCACAAAACAATTTAGTAGAGTGTGTTGGTAGGATTATAAATATACTTGGATAAATTTCATTTAACACTTCATTGCATTTTGTTTCATTTCGTTAACTCGTTTCATTTAATGGTATTCCAATAAAAAACGTATTAAAGGATATTAAACACTAACACACCGATACACTTCACTTTATCAAAATGAAAAAAAACTTTATATATTATGTAGTCAAGTCCTGATGATGATGTAAAAGTTGAAACTAGTTGGGTCAACTGTAACATATAATCTAAAATTAAAGTAATTAAAAAAAAACCTTACACAAGAACTTAATTTCCCTTTTAAAAAGTAAAAAATATCCGAGCATATTTGCAGACATTCGGTTAATCTAACCATTTTCACCCCCCACAACTTTGAAACAGCTCAATAATTTTCATCAAACATGTCTAAAAACACTCGCAAATAAGTTACCTTTAATACAAGAAAAACTGAATTGAAATCACTGCATCCGTTCGTGAGTTATTATGCCACAGACAGACAGACAGACACACACGTCAATCTTGTAACAACCCTCTTTTTGTGTCGAGGGTTAAAAATGATAAATAAAGTGTATTGTGAAAGAGTACAAGGATTATTTAATAATTGTTTCTAAAATACATTCGACCCCTTCGTTGGTCGAGTGGCTAGCGTACACGCCTAACTACACTGACCAACCATGAGGCCATGAGGGTTCGATTCCCGACGGGGGCACGCATTTGTGTAATGAACATTTGGATTTCTGCATTTCGGGGTCTGGGTGTTTATTAAATTTATTCTGGTATATCTATATAAGTATTTCTATGTATTAGCATTGTTGACTAACACCCATAACACAAGCATATAATTTGCTTACTTTGGGGTTAGTTAAATTCGTGTAAAATTGTTGTCCAGGAATAAATGCAATACTTTTGCTGTCCCTCCTCAAACGGATGAGTCGTATTACAAGTGGATTTACTGTCGTTAATTTAGATAGAAACTGGTTAGTGCTCAGAGTACCCTGCCACAATATCTAGGACGGATCTGGTTGGTTAGTCTTTGAAACTGAAATGCTATCTCGAGTTACCTTCCTTTGCAACAACTTCGTTAAGGAAAATTGCGTTTAGTAAATATACTATTGTCATTTGAATTAGGAGTTGCTATTGTGCGTGCAAATTTATATTTTTTGTTTAAGAATAGTTGAAACAACAGCTGAAAAAATATTTAGTTAGTCCCACCATTTTTATAATTATTAAATTTTATGTTAAATTTCAAGTTTATATTAAGTGAAATTAATCAATTTTTGGCATTGTTTAGTGAAAGTTTAGTGAAAGTGCGCAATTAAAATATTGATGGAGAAATTAGTGTATCGTGTAACTCTTTGTTGCCGCCATATCTTATTAAATGAGCTAGGGGTTGCCCGTTTGTCAAAATTCGACCATAACAAATTTTAATATCTTGTTGATAAGAACGCCATCTTCATTTCTCAATGTATTTGAGTATTGTGATCACAGCTTTACTCAATTACCTGGCATGATTTCTTTGCCATCTTACTTTATTTTGAATAATTTGAACCCCATTTTGTTAAATCGGGTAACTTGATGCATATTTTTATTTCAACGAAACTAAAGGAAGAAAGAAAGCTGATATATTTGAAATGAGTTTTTAATAACTACACTAGAAATAGGTAAGTTTTGTTTGAAGTTACTTAAAATTTTTAATTTTAGGATAATCTTTATAATAGCTTATATTTTCAGTTATATTTTCATACATGGAAACCAGTATTACTTTTTGTCCCAATCATTTTTTTTATCATATCTAATTGTTTTTTTTTCTGAAGTTATAGATCTTTTTTAATTAAAAACATATAGTCATTTAACTTTATAGCTACTAAGTTTTTATGGTTTTATAACTTATCTTCTTACAATAATTTATATTGTACTTGCTGCTTAGCTTTTTAGGTCAATATTTTTTTTACTTTTTACGGATTTTATACTTAAGATGGGAGGAATTAATAATATATATATAGTATAATAAATTAATACTTTAAATGTTTTCGCCCAATGGTAAGAAAATACATAGAATACATACATAGAAGTAAATTGTGCATTATTTGATATAACACGTTCGTTAATCTCTCGTGAGGAAGGTATTGTTAATCAAAGGCTACACCACATTCATTAATGATGTTTTAATTATTATATCCAGTGATTAAGGATATAACAAGTGCAATAGTAAGGTCGGATATTACTAGGTAAGCGATTTTTATTAACAAGATGGGATACCTTTAATAGTACAGAAAGGCCGGTGATAACAAGTATGACAGTATGTTTTAGCATAATATTTCTAATTGACCTCCTCGTTGTTCTAGCGGTTGGCGTACAAGCCTAACGAGACTCGGGTTCTATTCTGGACGGGAGCAGACATTTGTGTAATGAACATTTAAATGGCTTTATTTCTAAGAATATAAATAGCCATTAAATTTATTCTGGTATTAAGTTAAGTATTTCTATGTTTTAAAATCGATGACTAACACCCATAACGCAAGCATATAATTTGCTTACTTTGGGGTTATGTTAAATTTGTGTAACTTGTGTTACCTAAAAGGTTAAAGTCTACCTTTCATTCCTGAACGGGAGAAAAATTGAAAAATTATACGAATACTAGCTGCGCCCCAAGGTTTCACCCGCGTAAGTCCCAATCCCGCGGGAACTCCGGGATAAAAAGTAGCCTATATGTTATTCTGGGTCTTCAGCTACCTATATACCAAATTTCATCGTAATCGACTTTGTAGTTTTTTGCGTGAAAGAGTAACAAACATCCATACATCCATACATACAAATTTTCGCATTTATAATATTAATAGGATAATGGTCAATATCCAGTAGTTTAATATACTATGTACTCGTTTTGATACCATCGCCTTTTTTATGTTATAGGAAGGCAAACAAGCAGGCGGATTTCCTGATCTGTAAGAAAGTCACGCCGCCTAGAGAAACCAAAGATGTTAATGATGCGTTGCCAACCTGAGGTCAGGATGTTAGGCCTCGAGCAAAAGTAAGCTTACCGGCTACCTTACCCTCCGGACCGGAACACGTCATGACGTTATGGCGGCAGGAACAGGTAAGGCGGTGGTACCAATCCGGGCGAGTCGCTGCGAAACTCTACCATCTAGTCAGATGTCACGGTGTTAGCGAGGATAAGCCTATGCTCGCCTTTTACGAGCTGCCTGGCAAGAAAGGCAGATGGTCTATTCTGCAAAGGAGCCCGGACCAACACGGGGAAGAGCCTTAGGCATTTCCTATACCCGGTCCTTAATCCCCTTATCACTAAAAAACTTCAAATTGCTACGTTTAATAAGTTAATTTAAACTTGCTCCGAACTAGTATTAACGCATTAAGGCCAATACAAACGCCGGGAAACGGAACAAAATGGCTTTGAATTCCGTGCCTCTAAGCTCAGAAGCTAATATTCACATAATTGCCTCTAGTATGCTTTGAACGTGCAACGATGCAAATTACTTATATATTATTGCTTAATAGTAGGGGAGCCCGCGATGCTAAATGTGTATTAGCTAAAGCGTCATGGAGACCTATTGCAATTTGTCGATTAAATAGCGGAGAGTTAAAAAGGTCATGGGAGGTTTTTCTTTTTATCAGTGCGTTAAGTGTCTAATTCCAGTCACTTGATCTTAGTTGGGCCCGTCAGATATTAATAATATGTATGCCTAATGTGTCTAGAAGCTAAAATAACAATTCCAGTCACTTGATTATAGGTGAGCTCATCAGATATTAATAATATGTATGCCTAATGTGTCTCCAATTACAAAAATATGTCAATCAAACAGCTTGCCGTAATATACAATTAACATAATATATGACTTAGTTTTTCAAAGTCTCTGAACCTCCTACTCCAGTACGTTTTGTTCAAATCATCAGAAAGTTTAAACATGCACATATTTTCATGCAATAATCCCGCCGTACCTTAATCTGACATGCTCGAGCATATTTTCAAGTAAAAAAAAAAAATAGACAACGCTACATGCGTGCCACTATATAGAGATTTGATACATAATGGAGGTGTTTAATAACGGTACAGGGTATCTCCCATAATATCTTAATCTGACGTGCCTGAGTTACTCCAAACATCCCCTCTTAGGTTCCTCTACTATCAACTATGTCGCACTTCGTACGCGAATACGTATTATAAAATAATATGTAAACGACACCTTTTCAGTCTTATAGTTTAATTTTAAAAATTAAAACTTTTCGCATGATGGTTAATAAAGTTTCACAATGTTTTAAAGAACCCGTGTTGGTTATTTCCGCCATGTTGGTCCGGGCTCCTTTGCAGAATATTCCAACTGCCTTCCTGTCAGGCAGCTCGTAAAAGGCGAGCATAGGCTTACCATCACTAGCACCGTGACATCTGACTAGGTGGTAAAATTTCGCAGCGACTCTTTCAGATTGGTTCCACAGCCTCACTTATTTCTGCCACCACAACAGCCTTTTTCAAGTTTTAATACAAACAAGCTGGTTCAAGATTTAAGCTTTCAATTTTAGTTTAAAATATAAGTATAATTTCAAATTAAACATAATTTTCCGCCTATTTCATTAGATTCGAAAACGATTTCCAGTAATGCTAAATTAATACCCTGAAAGACGGGAAAATTGTTCTGCTCCAATGCGTACGCTGATAAGGAATTAAAATTATTTACTTAATTACACAGACTTCATTAGGGAAATCCTGGATGGTATTAATAAGAGCGATTTTATAAAGGAGGTATTACATTGTAATCACCATTATCCTTGCGATAATCTCTTGTCCTCATCGTGAGAACAAAGAGATCGATTATAAAAGTGTTATCTTTTGACATTACCTGTCTCCTTGTAGGTATTAAAAACTACTTTTGATGGAGACAAAATGTTACCATAAAACAGGCAATAGGAGTTCAATTACCCGTTTTTTTGTAAGATTTTTGTATTTGTAGGAAGAATAAATAAATAAATGAGTAAATAAAGGAGATTTCACATTATAATTTTAACGTTTTAGTTTTATGATATGCTAGCAGTTTGCCCACGACTTCGTTATCGTAGAATAGTTACGATTTTCATATAAACTTTCATCCCTTATACTATATATCTATCCCTTGGGGGTTGACTTTTTGAAAAAAAGTAGCTAATGTTTAAAGCTGATTTTTAGCTATAGCATATATGCATATGAATATCAAGTTAAATAAAAATTTAGGGCGGTTTAAGTTTTAAGCAAATTACATACCAAGTTTAATTTAAATCGGTTCGGCGGTTTAGCCGTGAAAGAGCAACAGTCACAATCAGACAGACAGATTATTTATGGGCTAAGTGCATACTCATCGTAAGACGCGAAAATACGATTATTAGCAACTAATATCGTGACCGTAACTAGGTGGTTAGGCAAGACAAAAAATACTAGATTTATCTTTAATTCCAAATATCTTATTAATATTACAAATGCGAAAGTTGTTGTTTGTCTCTTTGTTTGTTTGTTACTCCTTCACGTAAAAACTGCTAAACCGATTTTCATGAAATTTGTTACACACATAGAAGGTAACTAGGATTGGCATATAGGATAGTCGTTTTTATCCCAAAACAATGTTTCTGTGGGAACACTAGGGCAACGCCGCAGGCAGCAGCTAGTAATCGCATAGAAAGAAACAAAGAAAACATTTATTGAAAGATTAAAATTTACCACACATCATTAATAAATAAAAAACAACTAGAAATCTAACCTAACAAAAAAGGTAATACAAAAAGGTAAGATGTATGTAGTGTGCATATCTAAGTAATTATTAGAAAAGTAAGTCAGTTGCCTCAGTGGTCTAGCGGTCTGGCGTCGGACTTGAATTCTTGAAGTCCCAGGTTCGATACCCGGGTCGGGCAAAAAACGAATTAGAAATTGTATATTTTAATTTTTCTAAAAAATATAATGTTGCCCGGGAGTGCCTGGTTGGCAATAGGCTTGCCACCAATCACAGTGTGGGACTTAGTGTCTTCGACTAGTCGTGGGTGTCATGGTTGTTCCTCTGCCTACCTTTTCCAGGATATGGGCGTGAAAATACCTAAAGTAAGTAATAATAAAACTGAAATAATGTCATGTGTGTTTGTTCAAAACCTGGGCGATTCGATCGTACAAAATAATTCTCAAATGAATGATTGCAAGGCTTAATTAAATTCTAAATCAAATATAATTTTCTGCCTACTACAGCATATTTGACGTCATCAAGCGATTCCCAGTAATGCTAAATTAATTCCCCAAAAGACGGGAAAATTGTTCCGGCCCAATGCGAACGCTGATAAGAAATTAAAATCATTTACTTAATTACACCGGCTTCATTAGGAAAATCTTGGATGATATTAATAAAAGTGATTTTTATGAGGTGCAAAAACACTTTTTATTGAAGGTTATGTATTTAGGTGTTAGGTTTTAGTATAAGCGATACAATTAATTCTTTAGCTTTTAAAAAAACTACACTTACTTAAAAATATGAATAAATTCGGTATGAAATAAAAAAAAACATTATAGGACTTGAATCCTCAGTGGCTCAAATATTATTCAGCGAGAGGAGAAGTCACTGGTTCAAATCCAATGTGAGGGTTTTTCCTTCTTCTAAAATTGCAAAAAATACTTAATAATGTTTTTAAAATGAACAGTTCACAAGGTTTACAGATGCTTAATTTTCATGCGTTAGCTTTGAATTCGATTTGGTCAAGCGATTAAGTAAATATGTTCGTTCTTCAGCTTCTAAGAAAATAGTTTTTAATAGTTTTGTAACGATTGATATGCAAATAAAATTGTTGGCTTCTACTTATTATATTGTTTTCTGTAATGTTGAGAAATTAGCCGACACTTAGTGATAGCTTTGAAGATGCTACAAAAGCTAAACCAGTTGGATGATTTCGTAATAGGCTAAGTCTAGTATTATATTAATTATTAAAAACGAAGTTTTACCAGTTGTCGAGGATGGAAATTATACAGTATAAAAACGAACCCTTATTACAATATTAATACTGCACAGAAATATACAGATTTATTATTTGTAAGCTTTGCGACTAATGAGCAATCTCCTTTAATTTTTCTTTGATGAACGAAAAAAGAATTAATATTCTTATTGTACTATTCCCAAAGGAGTTTCAGGTATTGTACCATTATCTTTGTCGTTAGATTATTTCGTAGTATTAAAAGACTGATTCCAAAATAATAAGTAAAATGAATACTAAATATAAGGAATATGATAATTAAATGGCTGGAATTTTGGTCGCGCGACGTAATAAGAATCGATAAAATTTCACTATTCGTGAGGCAGGAAGGTCTATTCTGCAAGGGCCCCTTTGCAGAATAGACCTTCCTGCCAGGCAGCTTGTAAAAGGTCAGTATGGGCTTAACGTCATGATAGCACCTTGACATCAGACTAGCTCTTAGAGTTTCGCAGCGACTCGCTCGGAGTGGTACCACTGTCTACCACCACCTTTGGTGTCTTTAGGCGGAGTGAATTTCAATGAGGAAATCCATCTGCTTGTTTGCCTTCCAATATATTACAAAACACAAACAGAAATATGAAAAAAAGATATTTTTTATAAATTGTTTAGATTATGTTAACTAGGTTATATTTTTATGGATATTTGGGATGAGTACTTTCCTTCAACAGGTACCTAGTTCAAAACAGTGGATGCTATATCTGGTAATGGTTACGACTACATTATATAGGTAGCAGTTACTTGTTTGCTCTTATTATAACCTTATATGCAAAATTTTCTGATGATTATGCAGGCAGCCAATAAGCACTAAAGGTGATAATAGTATATTACCGATCTAAGACTGAGGGTATAACTGGACGACCATAGCAGCGGACATAAGTGTTGCCTGTTAGTCCTTTTTTTAATTAAAAAAAGACAGAAAAAATGACTCTAAAAATGACACTTGTACTGCTTAAACTTAAGTTTTAGCGCTGATGATGCCGTTATGAGTGAAACCGGTAGGCTATTTATAAAATAATATATTATAAGTGATACATAATATATAGTACAACTGTTTTACACAGCGCCGACGATGGAAATTTTTCAATTGAATTCAATTCATTTATTTATTTGTAAAAGTAGGTACAGTCACAGGTCTTAAAGATTACATCACAAAAGAACGACTACTCCTTGCCTAGTGGCGTACAAATATTATATAGGAAAAAGTACGTAAATTTAAGAAATAAAATTTAAAATTTGTAGCAATCAGTTTCACTCTCTCACGTATGTACGCAGACATTGTAGATTCAATGCAGAACTGGTAATACTCCAACTAGCCTGCTCTTATTTATATTACTGTACATAAATAAAGTTTAGTTAAAATGAAAAGACATTTTTTTGTACTTTATACATACCTGGAAAAGTCCATAGCTAGTGTAAGCATTGTTGTGGTTTGTGACTTTGTCCGTGGTCCTACCACTCGCGTGCTCGATCAGACACACCCCTGTGGAAATATTTATTATATAGTATGCAATAGGTTTTTAATTAGGTATTTTATGCAATAGGTTTTGCTGACGATATAGACAAAGTTACAGTCAGTCAGTTGCAAAAAAGCAAGCGGCTTTCCTATGGTAAGGAAACATCGTCATTTATAGATTTATTTTTACTGGTGTTTCGCTTTAATGAAAAGAATTTTGGCCATTCGCGTAAGTACGTTACGCTAGAGACTACGACAATGATGTTATTCTCTTTCTCATTTTACCACTAACACCTGAAAGCGTTAGTGAAAAAATCTATTAAAAACAATTTTTACAAGTATTTGTAAATAAATTGTATCAAGAATGGAATTCCACCAGGCACCGACGGTAAGAAGTATAGAAACTAAAAAATCTAGTAACCTAAAGTACTAGATTTTAAGTAGTGTTGGTCTGGGCTTTTTTGTAGAATAGACCATATGCCTTCCTTCCAGGCAGCTCGTAAAAGACGAGCATAGGCTTACCGTCATTAATACCGTGACATATGACTAGGTGGTAGAGTTTCGCAGTGACTCATCCGGATTGGTACCACCGCCTTACCTATTCTTGCCGCCATAACGTCATGACGTGTTCCGGTTCAGAGGGTAAGGTAGCCGGTAAACTTACATTTGCTCGAGGCCTAACATCCCGGCCTCAGGTTGGCAACGCACCATTATCAACTTTGGTGTCTCTATTAATAATTTTCTATAATTTCTTATCATCAGCAAATCCGTCTGCTTGTTTGCCTTCCAATAGCTTAAAAATAAAGTGGATGATGTGGTCGAAAAGTTTATTGAAATTAAAAATAGTATCTTTTGGAAAACACTTTAAATTGGTCACGCAGTTTTTATTTTTTATGTATCAATTTAATGATGAGGGGTACTACGGATACCACAGTGGCAAGCACTGACTAAAGTGACTTAGAAATTCGTAAGGAGTATATAAATATGTAGAATACGATCACGCAAAATGTAGATCTTTCTATCATCTATGTTTATGAAATGAATCCCCATTTCAAATGGTCATCTCATTACACCTGAACGGGTGGTCAAACATTGCCTATTCTTTTTTGTTGTGTTCGTTATCGTCAAGAGAAGGATCGTCAAATGGGTAAAACAATGCTTTTTTTTACTATATACAAACTGTTAGTAGCTGTTAATGTCAAGTAATACGACGTTCGTTGGATAGGCTAGTAGTATATAAAGGTAAATATGTTCCCTTACCCCTCAGGATAACCCGTGATAATCAGTAAGTCACCTTACTTCATATTAACCTATGACATGTAATGTGGGACTCTATTAATAACTTTAACATTGCGAGTTAACCTTGAACAATATAATGGATATGGGTTTGACGTTTTGGAATACCCACTCCGAATCTACGATTATGAATATCATATAGTATTGTCTGTCTGTGATTTTCAAATAAACGTCTTCTTATGTTGAAGTTTCTAATAATTTGAATTATCATTAAATTAAATAAACGTCTTCCAAAGTTGAAGTTCCTAATGAACACGTAGTATCATTAAATTAAATAAACGTCTTCCAAAGTTGAAGTTCCTAATGAACACGTAGTATCATTAAATTAAACAATCGTCTACGTAAGTTGAAGTTCCTAATGAACACGTAGTATCATTAAATTAAACAATCGTCTACCTAAGTTGAAGTTCCTAATGAACACGTAATATTATTAAATTAAATAAACGTCTTCTAAAGTTGAAGTTCCTAATGAACACGTAGTATCATTAAATTAAACAAACGTCTTCCTAAGTTGAAGTTCCTAATGAACACGAAATATCACTAAAATTTTTGTTGTGAAATTTTGATTACTCTGGTTAATGTCTTGGAGCTAAACTTTCACTAGAACATGAAGGAGAAGGACAACATTAGTCTAATATTTACCCTGGAAACAGGGATCGTTTTCTAACAAGTCTGGATTTGAACATTTATTTTTCGAAAGCTAGATTTTATTCCTAGTCCCAAATAAATTTTATTATGATACGACACAAGTTTTTAATCGACTTTACAAAAAAGAGAAGAGAAATGTTTGACTCTTTCATATTTTTATGTAGATAATCGATTTCTCCGTCATTTCTGAACCGATTATAAAAAAATAACGTTGTCCGGGATTGAATGTGTGTCTGGTTGGCTTGCCATATATCACATTGGGGGATTAAGTATCTTCGGTTAGTCATGGGTGCCCTGGTTTTGCCTCTGCCTACCTTTTCGGAGATATGGGCGTCAAGCTACTCTCACTTTAAGTAATCAAAACTAGCCACAAAAAATACAATGAAACCTGTTAAATACAAACTAAATACGATAACACAATTCTTCGATCTATAACAACGTGTATTAATAAATCTTAACCCCAAATCACTATTATGAGAACAGGAAGATAAAATTTGATGGTAGCTGGGGTACGAAATCTACAAGCGAATTTATTAATATTGGCTTCATATCTGGAATAGCAAGCACAATCTATACGTTAATATTTGTCTATCAGAGGATCGACTAAACTCAAGTACGAGTATATTAAACGCGTATTAATAATACCTCTATCTGATAAATACTAGTTGTTTTAATTAGCATAAATCAGGTTTATCTTATGTTTGTAATTTGAGATATACTTGCTTCATTGAATACGGAAGGAAATTATATCTAATTACAAGTCATATTATAACTCGTATCTTAAACGTAATAGTGCCTTCACGCTCGTATCCCTGAAGAAGTAGGCGGAGGTAATACTAGTTCCACAATGAGAGAGGTGGCAATTAGAAATATTGAAAAAACACAAACTTCTTATTGCCCGACTTGACTCGAGTTTTTATGGGAAAACAATGCGGGACCTCATGAAGTTTAGTTCTACACTGGATTTCTAGACCACAGAGACGACCAGACAGACAGATAAACCCTTTTTATTTCAAAGTCCTTTTTTCAATCTATGACGAATAATCAAATACTACCTCGTTGGTCCAGAGGTTAGTGTACACGCCTACGCCATCTGTCAACCGTGAGGCTCGGGTTCGCTCAATAAGGCTAAGCAATTATGTGATTTTCGTTGATTCGGATACACTAAATAAGATAGACCATCTGCTTCATTAACTGGTACATCATAGATGGCGAGTACAGGTAAAATTTGTCACTACCAACAAGTACATCGGTGACAGAGTGCTGCACTGTTTGCCCGAAAGTTTCAATTTGCGTAATTTGTCCACATGTCTTTAATTTTATTATTGTTGTTTAATACTGAGATGTTAGAACTACCTTGGAATAGTAAAATGAAAAAGATTTATTTATTTATAACCTTACAAAGTAATAAAACTATAAGAAATAGAAAAATAAATAAAAAAGTAATATAACTTTAAAAAAGAAAACGGTTGAAAACCGGTTTTAAGAAGAGAATAAAACTGTTAAAATTGATCTACGCATCAAATAAAAAAAAAACATTTTCATGAAATGTTGCGTTCATGAATATATTTTTAAAAACAAATTTTTTGTACAGTAAAAGGAATTCTGAAGTTAAATGCTCTATGAAATAAAATATTCTTTTGTGGAGTTAAGCACTAAATAGTGAGAACATTATTACTTTTAGTGCAGGGTTTTTTTTTATAATGCTTTTACTATATTAAGTATACTAGCTGCCCGCCCTCGCTTCGCTTCGTTTTGTTAAAATGTCTTTGCTTAACAACGATATTTAATTTTGCGCCCGGAGATTTCAACTTTTTGATAACTCATTAGTTGTTAACTTTTTTTATAGTTTAAAAGGCAATTTTCATCTAAATTATACGCATAACATATCTAACAGATTTATTTGATTAAGGCTTAATACTGTATTGTTAAAAATATGTTCTAATCTAAAGTAACCCTTCATTTTACTGTTTTAAGTAAACCCAAAAAACGGTAATTGTAGGTTATTCTTTAAAGATAGATATATACCACCGCTTACTTTTTTGAGATCTATTGAGAGAAAACATCCCACCGTAAATTGTTTTGTTAAAACTCGGGTTTTGGCAGCGTTTTCGAGGAAAGCTCCCGATCGGCTTATTATTGCCGACATATTGAACTAATATCGTTGTAATATCATTGGTTTGTACAAAACATAAACTTACGATACACCAAAACCTTTTTCAAGAACTGTTCTATCTATTGTTGAAAACTGAATGAAAATCCGTTCAGCACTTTTCGAGTAAATCGCGAACAGACAGACAGACGCGGCGGGGGACTTTGTTTTAAAATATGTATTTATTGATGGTAAACTTCTGATAAAACTATTAACTGGTAAAACTATCTGAGGCTATAATGTTACCCTTCTTTCTCCAAATTTTACAGACTGCTTGCTGATTGCAAGCGTCAATGCTGTAAAGCATTTAGCATACTATGGTTTCTTTCGCGGATGCAGTGACTAAAATAAGTACGGATACTGAGAAAATTCACATAATAAATAATAATTCAGCAATCTAAATTGCTGTATGTTATTTGCTTCTTAACATTGCCTCTTTGAAACTTAGCAAATGTTTTAAATCGTCTGATAAAGACAAAACAATATTTAAAAATATGTTTTTAATTTATTCTTTGCCGAATGGGGAAATAAATAAAGATTTTAAACCCACCAAAATCTGCCAAGTCTTAAATTTTAACTCAGCAACTTTTAAATTCAAATAATAACATTAAGCCAGCCGAAACCAAACGAATTGCTGGCGACCTCAATAAGCAGCCACGGGGAACTTCGAGAGATCTCCTATTTGCATAAAAAGGAGGCATGATTCAAATGACAAAACATTTTGGGATCCTCTTCCATTTAAGTTTAAAATTGTTAGCGCCAAAGGATTTAATTGACAATGTTAAGGGCCGCCCTAATCTAAATTAATTCAAATTTATACGGTCTCAAATCAAAAATGGAGTCTCGGTATTTTGAAATTCTTTACATTGTTTGAGTTGCAAGTATTACGTAATTGAAACCTTCGACTCCGTGATCTACGTTTCAAACAGCTCAAAAGAAGAAAAGCTTAAACTTGTATTAAAAGAATATAAACATTTAGTCGTGGGACACCAGGTAGGAATGACGTTCCTTCGGCAATGTAGAATTAACAAAATTCATGAGTATATACTATGCATTGGCGGGGTGGAGTGAGGGAGAAAGAGAAAGGTATTACACTACTCGCTTGTGTATATGACTGTCGCGCGTGCGCACGTCTCATTTAACACTTTTATTCCACGGAAATTTTCGTACGGTTTTACTATCTCATTTTTTTCAGTTCGGACGCGCAGCAACTGTCGCATCTGCACACGTCTCATTTAGTGGTTTTATTCCACGGTTTTTTCTTATGGTTTTTACTATCACATTTCTTTAAGTTCGGTCGAGTAGTAAAATCCCTATCTCCTTCAAAGTTGTCGTAAGGAACTTCGTTCCAATAATGAATGTGAAATAAACTAGGTCTACAAGGATAATAACACTTGGCACTCGATACTTTTTTTAAAAAAAAGCGTTTTTTGGGATGAGTAAAACATTTTAAACTCGTGTCGAAAGACGTGACCCTTAGAGTTACTCTTGAAAGTCGATTCACGGTAATATTGGAAATGGATATATCATTTTAGGTACTCTTGAACTGAACACCGCTGAATAATTGATATTTAGTTTTCAATAAACGATAAATAATTTTACCGTAGTCGTTAAGTTCTTTTGAAACAAAATGTTAATAAGCAACTAGAACGGTGATCAGGAGTGCAAACTGTTATTTTTTTATGTGTTAAGATAGTGAACATGTTATATTTATTACATAATAGCCGCCCTTTACGTGCTTCGCTACGTATGTGACCGCATGAATGACATAACACAAAAAAAAGAAAAAGAAAAAAAAGCAGCTAAAAAAAGTTTCAATACGACAGCACAATCCCCATCTGAAAAAAGTTTTAATTTGACAGAAATATACCCATTAACAAAATGATCCGCTACTCATGGAATTCATTTGTTACAAAAAATGTGATAAATAAATATCTACCGATTTTATGCAAACTTCACATAAACCATCTCCTAACTAGTCCGAACAAAGCCTAAACATTTGGTTTGGATAGTTGAGTCCGTTCTTGAGTTATAAAATAACAACGAAAAGTGGCATTGATTTTTATAGAAAATAGATAAAACATATTCCTCATTCCTATGTATATGGGAATATGTTATTTACATTATCTTTAGTTATACTGTGTACTTTTTAATTGAGGGATGTGATAACCTCAATGCCATAACCTATTACTGGATATTGGATTACTCAACTTGTGCATTCAATCAGGCTAAGTCTGCAAGGGTCTTTCGACTGATTAAGTTTTACTGTCTTAACTATTTCTGAAATCAGAAAGTCACTACCCTCTATTTTCTCAATACGCTTTTAAATTTAGTATTTCAGCCTCGGATAAAACGTACACATTCACGCCAACTTTGGGGGGGTAGGCAGAGAGTATCCATTGCATCCATTGTATCCAGTGCAAAACATCACGATTCTACAGACCTGAAAAGTAGAAAGCTGGTTTGGTTTGTCTAATCATACAAATATGCCGATTTCCAAGACACTGCAATATCTCTGTCTTTTCGGATGTCAGATACAACATAAAGATGCGTGTGTAGATTTAAATTCAGTATGAAAGTACATTAATTTATGTTGTATAATACAATATTCTATTGCGCTCTCGTACACAAACATGACAACACGAATATTCGCGCAAGCGCCCTGCGCCGTCTAAACGAAATAGCAGGCGCAAGCATACATTTTTGCCGCGCCGTAAAAAGAGAGGGGGACACTTCTTCTCCTACGCCGCGCCGGCTGTTTACTCTCCATCCGCCTTACAAATTTTCGATCAGTGTCCTAACGCGAGTTTAGAAGTTTTTACCCATCCAAAAAAAGTTCGTAACGCCGCTAAAGAAGTTTTCACTTCAAAAAGCTTAACAACTGACCTGACAAATCTAATACATTTGTTTAGCAAGTTCTCATTCATTCAGCTAAATAATTTGATCAAACCACTTCCACTTGCATAATGCTTCACTAAACAAGTCAAAGGCAGATTATAATTTGACAAACGTACAGAGGCGTGTCTGGGGCAAGCCTCGTGAGAACCAAACCGGGACATACTCTGGTGATTAACTACTGAAGCGCAGTAATGTAACGGAACGTATCTACTTATGGGAATGCCTTTGAGATACGACAGGTTTATCAAACATTTGCTGCGTCTCCACTAATATTTGGTAGATACGCTGTGAATTATATTAAAGGTCATAGAAGTTGAGTTTATTTCGACTAATAAAAATAGCCTCTGTGTTCTAGCGGTCCAGGTGTTGGACTTGACTCCGTGAGGTCCCGGATTCGATTCGGTCAGGCAACTTAAAGAAAATTTTGATTTTCCAATTTTCTAATTAAAAAATGTTGCTCGGGATTGGATATGTGCCCGGTTGGCGATAGGCTTGCTACCTATCATGTTGTGGGACTTAGTGTCTTCGGCTAGTCGTGGGTGCCCTGGTTGTGCCCCTGCCAATCTCTTCGGGGATATGGGCGTGAATTAACGTGAAGAGAGACAAGTTGTAGTCGTTTTCGTTGAAAAAGTTATTGACTGCCAAAGTCGGTTAATTTCAAAATTTATTTTGTTTTATGATAGACACTTCTTTTTGATCATGAACCGGCCTGATAAAAGGTGTAAGAAGAGTCTAAAGTAAGACCTCATTAAGGTTGCCTTAACAATTTTATTATTCCCCGTGTTGGTCCGGGTTCCTTTGCAGAATAAACCATCTGCCTTTCTTCCAGGCAGCTCGTAAAAGGCGAGCATAGGCTTACCGTCACTAACAGCGTGACATCTGACTAGGTGGTAGAGTTTCGCAGCTACTCGCTCAGATGGTACCACCGCCTTACCTATTCCTGCTGCCATAACGTCATGACGTGTTCCGGTTCGGAGTGTAACTTACTTTTGCTCGAGACCTAACATCCCGACCTCAGGTTGGCAACGCACCATTACCACCTTTGGTGTCTCTAGGTGGCGTAAATTTCTTACCATCAGGAAATCAGTCTATTTGTTAGCCTTCTAATATCATAAAAAAGTAAAGGAGAAAAAGCCTGTTTTTTTATTCTAAGTACTTCCAGATCACATTGTTTAGGAAAAAACAAGTTTTGGTACTAGTAAATAATTACCAACGGCAAACGAAGAAGCTGACGCTTCATGGTAAACAAGCAAGTTTTGGATACAATTGCATACTTTCCGAAATTGAAAAAAAACATTTTTTAAATAATTTAAAGTGGTTAAAGTTCAATCTTCACATTTGTCTGTATCTAATAATATATTCTAGTGGCTAGCTTACACGCCTACTACATCGACCAACTGCGAGGCTCGTTCGCCATTCGTTTACGAGGGCAGGCATTTGTGTGATGAACATTTAGGTGTCTGTATTTCCGGGTCTGGAAGTTTTTTAAATTTATATTAAATTATGCTGGTAACTATTTAAGTTTTTCTATGACCGTTGCCTAACACCCATAACACAAGCATACCTATAGCTTATTTTTGGGGTTAGATTCAATTTGTGTAACTTGATCATTCAATTTGTGTAACTTTTTTTCATTTAAAATTAGGTAATTATCATTTTATGGCTCGTGTAAGATTTAATAGAAGACCTCACATTAGTTTTAATTAAACAGCAATATAGTGCAGCAAGCAGCAGCAGCAGTAAGATCTTATGATCAATCCCAAGAGCATTACACAGTTCTTAGAAACTGTCAGCCTTGCGGTATTGATCTAAGCAAGAGTAAGAGTTGTGATCTATTATGATCTAGTTAGGTCGCAGTGGTCCTCGGGGTAGGTCTACACGAAATCTAAAATAATAAAAAGGTATCTTCACGCCCATATCCCTGAAGAGGTAGGCAGAGGCATAACCAGGGCACCCACGACTAGCCGAATCAAGCCTAGCAATCAAGCAAGCTAGCATGGCGCGTCTAAGGTTTAGTAGAAGACCTTATAGTACTAATATTTAAATTATGCGTTTCGGCCTTTTTACTCTTTTTACAATTTACACTTTTTTTTTAAATATCTTCCGCCCGCGTTTCGCGTGATAAAACTGAAAAATTAAGATTTATTTTCTTTCTACGTATTTTTCCAGGTTAAACAGTATCCCATTTTATGCCCAGGATAATAAGGTATAATTATACCACGTTTCATCGAAATCGAACCGTTGGCTTTCACGTATGCCTGAACATATAGACAGACAAAAAATTTTTTAATCACATATTTCGGTTTGGTATAGATTATTATTTACTTTTTCAATATTTTCAATGTTCTGAATTGACCCTTCTACAGTTTATTATATGTATAGATTGGCTGACCTAATCTAAATTTAAGCGAAATTATTATTTATGTAATAAAAACTCTAAACATAGATATCTTTAAAATACCTTCGGATTTCCGAAGCTTGACGAATACAGCCGAAGCCCATAACTTAAATAGCGCAACTGTCCATTATTTTTTATTAAACAGTCAGATGCAACCGTTTTGGTCCGGGCTCCTTTGCAGCATAGACCATCTGCCTTCCTTGCCAGGCAGCCCGTAAAAGGAGAACATAGGCTTATAGTCACTAACATAGTGACATCTGACTAGGTGGTAGAGTTTTGCAGCGACTCGCCCGGATTGGTACCATCGCCTTACCTATGTCTGCCGCCATAACGTCATGACGTGTTCCGATTCGGAGGGTAAGGTACCTGGTAAACTTACTTTTGCTTGAGGCCTGACATCCTGGCCTAAGGTTGGCAACGCACCATCACTACCTTTGGTGTTTCTAGGCGACGTGAATTTCTTACCATCAGGAAATACGTCTGCTTGTTTGCCTTCCTATATTATAAAAAAAGTGTATACAGACAAACATCTTTTAAGATTTTGTATGTATAGAAAAATCTCGGTTGTCGTCATTCGTGTTTTTCTCCGGTCCATAAGTTGTAATGGAGGTAAATTCCTTTTAAATTTTGCAATTCGTGGCGGTTAGACGGTCAGGCTTCATTTGACTTTAACGGCGCTGTTTTCTTTACCTGAACCCCACTCCCATCTATTTTACTGTCTCCGGACTTTACAAGGAAATTGGATGCTTCCGTTTTCGCTTGTATTTTCTTTTTTATTAAATTTATCAAGGAATATCTATTTTGTTACTAGTTTTATGAACTTTCTTTTAAGATTTATTTACTTTTCATATATTAACATTGTTTAATAATGCTTTTCGTCTTTATTCTAGTAGTTACTAGAATAAAGACGAAAGGTATATATAAGGTACGGTAGTTATGTAGTTACATATAATTTGCTAATAATTAAGTTTTTGTAAAAATATAAACTTAAAGAATTTTGTACATTGAAATTATTTAAAATACATAGGATATCTGCACCAATTTTTTAATGTAAAGAAACATTTGAACGTGAATGTCACATATCTTCACACCAAGACCCCTGAACAGTAGTAAGAGTATAAAGTGTTATCGAAGCTCACCGGTATTGCTAATATTAAAATAAATAAATATGTGGTAGCAACTTTGACTTTATTGCACTTAAATTATTATAATTTTATTTTAAGATGAATTGACTGACTATATAAAGCAAATATTAGTTACTTGTGATCTTACACGTAGTGATTAAACTTGAAATACGCATGACTTAACAAAATTTTCATGTAGAAGCTTGTAACATAGACCATAGTAGAGTTTTGAGCCTAACGTCTAACACCATCCCTAAATATCCGTACGACTCGGGTTCTGTTTCCGACCTGGTCAAGAATTTGATGAATTGAATGAACATACGCGTCTGTATTACGCAAAGAGTTTATAAAATCTGTTTGCTAAATCCTACAATAACCTAGCCTCAAAGTAGGCAAATTACCTATATTATGCTTGTGTTATAGATGTTTGATAGACAATAATACATGTAATTGCTTAATGTACATATACGAGTACATAAATAAATATATCATACAACCAGATCCGGAAAAATAGACATTGATATTTGTCACACTAATGCTTGCCCCAACGAGAATCGTACTCGTGCCTCGCGGTTGATCGGTACAGTTAGGCGTGTACGCTAGCCCCTCGACTAACGAGACAATATTATATTAGTTCTGTTAAGTAAAAAGTTGTGCTATCATTTTTTTATTAATTATTTTTATATAACTAAATAAATGCTTAGTTTAATACAGTACAGTAGTAATTTAAGCATAGTAACGTGAAATATACGAAAAATTAATTATTAAATATACGTCAAAAATAAGATACCAGTCGGATTTAATCAAATTATATGGTCTTTTCTCTAAATCGTGATTCATAAGGTAGTTTGAAAAAAAAGCAACCATAATCGTATTTTTATTTTTTTTTTATTTTTTTAGCACTTGCCCTGTGCGTGGGATAAATTTCTATAAATTTTTAAAGAAAGAAAAAATTTCGCCCCAGACAGGATTTGAACCTGTAACCTTTCGTCTCAAGCCGACGAATGCTCTAACCAATTGAGCTACTGAGGATTCAAGTCCCGTGGCGAAATTTTTAATTCCTTTCTAACCCGTTAACGCGGGTAGTTATGTCCTATAGATACACAATTCTGAGTACCCACCAAATGAGTTCATCACCGATGAAATTCACATTTTTAGAATGGACATAACTTTCGTTACTTGCATCGTATTTTTATTTTTTTATTTTTTTAGCACTAAGTGTAAAAAGAGTAAAAAGTGTAAAGCCGAATCGCATAATTTAAATAGTAGTACTATACATAATCTATAATATAAAAATGAATTGCTAAATGTGTTGGTAAGCGCATACCTCTCGAACGACTCAACCGATTTGGCTAATTTTTTTTGTGGTATTAGTAATTGTCAGAAGAAGGTTCTTATGAAGAGAAAACCCGGGAAAGTTGCAGGGAAGATGGGAAAAAAAATATTTTATTTTCCCCATACAAACTGAACGGGTGCAACGAAGTTCGCCGGACCAGCTAGTTGTATATAAATTGTTTTAATATTAACAACACCCATATCACAAGTATATAATTTGCTTACTTTGTGGCAATACTTACAGTTTGGTATTAAAGTTCTCGGGAAATTATACCGTAGCAGCTCCCTTGACAACTGACACCGGGTGAAGATACGTGCGTGGCCCTGAGTACTCTCTATCAGCGTCAGCGCCAGACACATCAACACAAAGCGACGGATCATTTTTATATGGTTTCCTGAAATCAATAAGTATTTAACTAAGCTGTGTCTTTGTAACAAAAAAAATAACGGGTTGCACTCCGGTAGTGCCGGCAGAAGTGAAAACTCGAATATTAACGTTGTGCATTTTTGATATTCTGGAATGGTTAGGAAATAATTTTGCATTAATTGCTTTAATTATCAGTATGAAAGTACTATCATGTATGTGGTAAAATACAATGTTCATATATTGCGCTATCGTACACAAATATGACAACACGAACACTTGCGCAAGCGCCCTGTGCCGTCTTACGAATTTTTGTCTTACAAATCAGGTCACGTGTCCTGACGTGAGTTTAGAAGTATTTACCCATTCCAAAAAAATAAGTTTTATTTCAGGAAATGTTAGCGGAGCCGGACAACCGTCAGACGTGTATGTATACTTAAAATGTGAAGCCAGAAAGACTTTTGCACTGACGCGTTATGTAACAAAGAGGTCTTATCTTCGTAAACTAGTTCTAAATTAAAAAAAAAACTGTAAGCACTTATTTGATGTAGCTTAGAATCATTTCGATCATGTCAGCTTCTAAAGAAAAATCCGTATCGAAATCGGTCCATCTTTGTAAAAGCTATGATGCTACAAACACACAGACACGTTCAACTATTTCCAATGAGGATTAAAAAAATAAGATTACTAGATAATTCCACTTATGTAGTTATTCATAAGGTGCTAGAGTTCAGTACAGTATTTCACTCGGACTGACCATCTAGCCGTACTTAGTCTTACCACCATAGCGTCAAAGTTCTTCCCGACAAGGTTTGAAACTGGTAACAAAAGTATAGATTCGTACCGGTATTTAGCGGTTCTTGTTATTTCGATACCTGGATACCGGTTCCAAGATGGGTATCTGTACTTTGTATACCGTATCTAACAAGCACCGGTACCAATACCGATACAAACCGGTATCCAAATTAGGTACCCGTTAAAGACAAGTGCGATTTCGCCAATTTTCATTTTAAGGTATCGGTATTATTTTAATCGCTCATGAAGGAACAGATGATATATATTTTAATTTCACAATTTACCCAACAAACTTCAGAATATAACAGGCATTCAAAATATCTCTTTTAAAATGTTAACTTATCTCTTAGTTAAATTCTTAACCAGTCAAAAGAGAACTCAACTTAAGTGTTCAAAAGCACCGGAAACTGTAAACTAAACATTAATTAAATCCAACGTCGTAGATTTCCTAACTTGGAATTCTGTTAAGAAGTTAGGTAGTATTTATACTACTTGTCTCTGTGGACTAGCAGTCCGTTGTTGGTGTTGACTACACGAGATCGCAGGTTCGAATTCTGAGTCGGGTAACTCAGTGTGTTTTTTTTAATTTTATAATAAACTAGCAGTTTCACGCAGCTTCGCCTGCGTAACTTGGCTTCTATTGCGTCGATTTTAACGAAGCAAAGCCTATGTCACTGAGAGATAATGTAGCATTGTAAAGGTGAAAGAATTTTTGAAATCGGTCCAGTAGTTTCGGAGCCTATTCATTTCAAACAGACACACAAACAACGTTACCTAGGATAAGCGTCAGTTGGAGATTGGTTTGCCATCTATCATATAGTTGGACTAAGTACTTTCGATTGATTGTAGGTTTTTTGGTTGTACTTCTGCCTACTTCTTCGGGCATATGGGCCTGAAGCTACTTTTTATACTAATTATCTACTGTTTTGCCTCACTTCAAAGGCAGAAAATATTTGTTGCTGCTGTCACAATGTCAGTGCTTGCCATTAGTGTCCTGATTTGAAGGTAGCCTGTGAACTTGCACAAGAGATTTTCCAACGCACCGTTAGCGTCTTTGGTATGTGTAGGCGACTGGCATCAAGAACTAATAAGAGATCCATCTAATCACTTGTCTACCGATGTCATAATATATATTACAATAATCATATAATCTATACTTATACATGTACAACATAATATATAACTTACAATCAGCACCAGTATATAGAATCACTACATAGTATAAACTGAAGTCGCTTCTTCTGTCCCTATGTCCCTTTGTATGCTTAAATCTTAAAAACTACGCAACGGATTTTGATGTTTTTTTTAAATAGATAAAGTGATTGAATAGGAACGTTAATGTGTTTATTTTATACTCGTGCGAAGCCGGGGCGGGTTGTTAGTTATTTTATAAATTTTTAAAAATTCTATTTATCACATTCGACATTTGGTGGAGTTTCATTTATGTTACAATAAAATAGTAAAATAGTATAATTTTTGTAACGAAGTTGTCTCAGAAAAAAATGTTATGTACCCCACGTCGGGGATGATTCTGAACTCAATCTTTTTAGGATTGCCGTTTTTCTTTTAGTGGCCCAGACGAAAATAAACTGATATTACTATTATTTTTTTAAAGGCATGGAAGCTAAGACATTATACAACGTATAAAGTCATATTTTACGCAGGATGTTTTTGCAAGTGAAGTGCTGGAAAATCCACAATTTTTTATAAAAACACACACTCGTACTTTTTCACAGTTGTAAACCAGTTTCTGTTTTTAGAGACTTTTTTTATGTTACTAAGGAATATTACAACACTTTTGTTTAGAAAATTTATTTCCCTTAGTGACAAGTAAAGGCGCCGTTTAAAATTTTCATACAAGTAATTAATTTACGTAGACTCTAGCGGGTATAGATGTAAACTAGCAGTAACGGCTCTGCACTCGATTCTAAAAAAAATACGAAAACAACGAGTTTTCAATCATCATCGTCATCATCGTCATCATCGCCATCATCATCAGCCGAAGGATGTCCACTGCTGGACATAGGATGAAAATAATTGATATCAAATTTGTGAAACTCAAAGTTACATAAAAATACAATAAAATGGGTAATGATGTTTCAAAGAACAATCAATTCCAAATTTCATTCAAAGAAATGAGTCCCCATTTCGCGTGGTCATTGCGTCTTGAACGGAACGGAAACAGGAATAAACAAACATGTAAACAAACATACTTTATTATTATTAATGTTAATAAAGAGTATAAAAATTATTATTTCCCGTGTTAGTCCGAGCTCCTTTGGAGAATAGACCATCTGCCTTCCTGCCAGGCAGCTCGTGAAAGGCGAGCATACGCTTACCGTCACTAGCACCGTGACATCATACTAGGTGGTAAAGTTTCGCAGCGCCTAACTCGGATTGGTACCACCGCCTTACCTATTTCTGCCGCCATAACGTCATGACGTGTTCCGGTTCGGTAAACTCACTTTTGCTCCAGGCCTAACATCTCCGCCTCAAGTTGTCAACGCACCATTACCACCTTTGGTGTTTCTAGGCGGCGTGAGTTTCTTACCATCAGGAAATCCGTCTGCTTGTTTGCCTTCCAACATCATAAAATAAATTGTCTTCAGGGGCTTTAACTTAGTACTAACAATTAAACCAGGACCGCCTTCTGCATTAAGTAAGGAAATTGAACCCCATTTTGTTAAATGGGGTGTTAGCTTCAGATGTGGAATACAAATGTCTATTTATGCAATTCTCATTACACGGGTTGAGTTCACTGTGAATTATTAAAATTGGTAGTTTTCGATTCCGGCCCTGTTCTGCGAAGAATGTATTTATTATTTAAAGGGGTAGAGAGGTAATAGATTATTTTGATGAATAGTGAAAACGTGTTATCAAACTCTCTCGATATCACATTTTTATTATTTTTCCATTCTATTTCTTTAAACAACCCCGTGTTGGTCCGGGCTTCTTTGCAGAATAGACCATCTGTCTTACTGCCAGGCAGCTCGTAAAAGGCGAGCATAGGCACTAGCACTGTGACATCTGACTAGGAGGTAGAGTTTCGCAGCGACTCACCCGAATTGGTACCACCGCCTTACCTAATTCTGCCGCCATAACGTCATGACATGTTCCGGTTTGGAGGGTAAGGTAGCCGGTAAACTTACCTCAGGTGGGCAACGCACCATTACCACCATTGGTGTCTCTAGGCGGCGTGAACTTCTTACCATCAGGAAATCCGTCTGTGGTCAAATGATTATTTTTAAGAATTTAGTGAAACTCGTCTTTATCTCGGGTATTGATAATCCTTTCGAGTGTATTTCTTAATATAGGTTCATAAAATAAAAAATGAAAAAATTACATCTTAATAAAACTTCTTGCAAATTAAATATTTAATTTTGAGTTAGCTTAAATAAAAAAATAAATAATGTTTAAAATATAACTTAGAAATAAGTAAGCTAACTCATTATTAAATTTATTTAGGGTAATATTATTACTGCTTACATTACGAGATTTATTGAAACTAGTTTATTCAGTAAAAAGTTCTGAGGTGACATTACACACATACAGCCAAATTGAGAATCTTTAATAATTTATTGATAATACAACGGAACCAATTATCGGAGGAAAAACAAGTAAAAATAAAAATATAATACGTGAGTTATTGGCAGTGCGAGCGGAACTCGCCGCCGAACTCGCATTGTTAAGCTTAAATACAACTTCCTACATTCGGGCTTGCAATTGTTCGTTTTTGATCAAACTCTCTCTGTTATCGACTGATATTTTAGTTCAATTATAAATAACAATCGTGGAACTGGGGTGTTATTTTGAAATGTTTATGGGTGGACTGGATTTGTCTACGTGTTCTTAACTATCCCTTAGAAATTCGTTGAGATGTCAGAATAAAAAAAAAACTTCACGCCCATATCCGTGAAGAGATAGGCAGAGGCACAACCAGAGCACCCACGACTAGCCTACATTCGGGCTTGCAATTGTTCGTTTCTGATCAAACTCTCTTTGTTATCCGACTGATATTTTAGTTCAATTATAAATAACAGTCATGGAACTGGGGTGTTATTTTGAAATGTTTATGGCTGGACTGGCGGATTTGTCTGTGTATTCTTAACTCTTCCTTAGAAATTCGTTGAGATCACTACATAGTATAAAACAAAGTCGCTTCCTCTGTCCCTATGTCCCTTTGTATGCTTATTAAATCTTTAAAACTACGCAACGGATTTTGATGCCGATTTTTTAAATAGATAAAGTGATTAAAGTGGAGGGTTTATATGTATATTTCATAACCGTGCGAAGCCGGAGCGGACCGCTAGTATCAAAATAAGATTAAGCATATGTCCTTGTCCCGCTCACAAATTATTTGCGGGGCAAATTTTATCGCAATCGCCTGAATCAGATTGACTAAGTGTTATACAAATTTCAATTCTTCTTTTTATGGCATCCTCTTTATGGGTGGATTTTTGAAACATTTAAAGCACACCTACGTCAATATACTCTTAAATATCTTTATATAAATAGCTTTATGTATATATAAATAGCATGATTCGTCCAACAATTTGAGTTGTGCGTTTATAGATCAGTCTGTCTGTCTGTGGAGGGTTTTGGCGAATTTGTTTTAACTATGCTTTAAGATCGTTCTTTCCAACATGAACTCATAATCAGAAATAAATATGTAGTAAGAGGTTGATTAACAGATTAACGTACTAATAAAATATTTTTGTTAAAGGAGAAAGGTTTAATTGTTACAATAACTCTACGTAGAAAAATTTCTGTAACCTATCTGAATTGTTTTCAACTATTCTGTGTTTGTGGTTTTTGTCACGCGGCAAATAGCGCTTCGATTTTTTTATATACACGGCTAATACGTAGGACCTATCTTGTTTGTGCACGACTATGTATTTTTAATTATTTCAACCAGACCAAAATTGAATTAGTGGTATATTTTTATTGCGGTGAGAGATAAATAAACAAACGTGCAAATTAAAAAAAATACATTTGAAAGTGTTTCAGTAACCAATTGCATAATGATTTTTAGATGATATTCAATGTGTTATTATCGACACAGAGCCGTTATTAAATTTAAGAACATTTTATTTTTTCAAATTTGCAAAGAATTTTGTATCCAACAATGAAGTTTTTTTCTAGTTTTTAATATGTCAATATAATATTAGTTAAAAAAGAGAAAAATACCTGAAAGTGCGTGATGTCAAGCTGAAGGCAAATGCAAGTGTGTCAGTGCGTAGGGACACAAGCAATTATTCAATTTGTGATTGCACGCAGTGAAACACTTGTGTTAAGGGGAGAAGCTTTGCATTGACTCTTTTTTATTTATTTCAAGGAGGAAAGTCACGCGGTTTCTACCGCAAAGGTAAATTATTTAGTTCTTATCTGGTGAAATAGGGACAAAAAGCAGTTTAGGTCCTTTAAGATCTAATTTAACTATATTCCAATGTTAAAGTTCGTTAAGTTAGCCATTTCGATATGAAAATTGAAGACACATACGTACACATATTATATTATACACACGTACATTTTACTTTACTATTCTGTAAAGGAGCCCGGACCAACACGGGGGACATTTGTCGCCTGTCACATTATAAGACTGAATATTTGAATCCGAAACCGGCGTGTTTGTATGAAAAGGGTAATGAATATGAAGGAAGCCAGACAGGTTTGTCAGGATCGTGAGGTCTGGCACTCGATTCTCTCTTCCTACCCCGTATGGAACTTGGCGTAAAGATATGAATATCTGAATATCGTGGATAGATTATGTATCTCTATTAATATTGCGTGAAGCGTGAAGATTGTAAAACATTTAATAATATTTTAAAATCAATAAATCATAAAAAAATTCTACCACTTCGAAATTCTTTAGTGTTTTCAGGAAATAAACCTAAAAATATTCTATTGCAGGCAGCGTTTAAACCAGTGATATAACACAATATAAGACGTTAACTTTAACCCATTTATCTTTATAATGTGTATAGAACTTTCTAGTTTGAAAATAAAAATTACCTCCGGCCCGTGCCATAAAATTCTAGACTTAGAATTATTAATGGCGGCGATTCTACGTAAAGTCCCATAGTTTTTTAAATGGCGTCAGAGACTCGTTCGGAGCGATAGCGCCATATAAAGATATTTGCAGTTTCAGTGCGAAAATAGTTGTTCTTTGAAAAGGAAATGTGGACTATTTTTAACAGACATTTAAAAAAAGATTGTCCTCAATTCATTTGTATGTTATTTTGAATATCACTTTAGATTTTTTCTGGATTTCTATTTCGATTTTTTTCTTATAAGAGATGCTATTGGCTGGTTCAATTTAAATCTGATCAAGATCTAACTATTGCTTTTTAAGAGGTTAATACCAACTCAAAAAAATTAGGACGGGTTTCAATCCAACTGTGTGTTTTTTGTAATAATTTTTTGAATTATTTTTTTGGTTCTTATTTAGAAAAAATAGGGACCATTTTGCGAACATTTCTTTTCTTTCGCAAAAATAATGATCAAATCACGAAAGTACTTAATGGAATAGTTGGATAATATTTTTGCAGTTTTGCTGCAATTAATTATTAATATATTAATGATATTACGTATTTTGATGAATGGTCACCAAGATTATGTAATATTGAAGCTGATGTCGGTTTGCAGTTGTAAAAAAGGTTTGCAGTTTTATTGCATTAAAATTATATCTTTTACAGTATTTCTCTGTGGTTTGGTCTATAGCTTCATTTCCAGTGAAATGGTTTCGCAGAAATTGTATGCCAGCTAAAATATATTTCAATTTATGTAACTGTATGAAAATATTATTTGTAAAAAATAAGTGTAGGAAATGAGTTTTGCTACCACTCACCCGGGTGGAATTGCCTTTGCCCGATTTATAAGGTACTAGTTATTCCCGCGAACTTCGTTCCGCCCGTTCAGTTTCTATGGGAAAAAATAAAATGTTGTTTTTCCCAGTTTCCTCACGATTGAACTGGATAAGAAGTATCCTATGTACTTCTCCTGGTTTTAAGTTACCTCCCTACCAATTTTCAGCCTAATCGGTGTAGCCGTTCTTGAGTTATAAATAGTGTAACTAACGCCACTTTCTTTTATATATATAGAAGTTAGACTTACTTTCGCAATATGCTTATGATTCTAGCTTGAGATCAGCAAAACACCATTAACATCGTTTGTGACTATAAATTTCGTACTATCAGAAATCAATTTGCCTATTAGATTCATCCTCCAATCATCATCATAATAAATTTAGCATTAAAACTATTTTGTTCACGTTCAGGCATCACTTGCACTCTAGTCAGTAACACACATGTCTCGTTCCACAACGTTTGTTAGACATTTTTTGAAAACGAAAAAAGAAAAAAAGATTTATTTGCGAAACATGAGTGTTACAAAGATGTTACAAAATTATTTGTATGTATACTGTCGGTATCGCATATGACCATACTACCTTAGAAGGCTTTAATAGGTATAGGTTATCTGCTACATCACGTAAAAAGGATCTTACTCTCCCTATTAAAATTAAAAATGTGTTTTTTTTGTGATAATGGAAAGCAGACAAGCAGACTGGTTTCTTGATGGTAAGAAATTCACACCGCCGCCGAGAGACACCAAAGGTGGTAATGGTGCGTTGCCAACCTGTTGCTTTTTGCCAGCCTGCCGGTTTGTCTTTAAATATTATTAAAAAAATCTTTATGAATAACCAGCTGGACATTTATTCAATCCCGTAAAATGTTATTTTAATTAGAAAATTGAATTGATCCGTCTCGGGAATCAAATCCGAATCGCATCGGGATCCATATATTATGCAAAAGGAAAGTATCCTTTAGACCACTATACTACAATGCCAAACAGTTCCAATATGGCATAGTGTTTAAATGATAAATAAATAAATATCCCCGGACAAGTTACACAAATTAAATCCAAGCCCAAAGTAAGCAAATTATATGCTTGTGTTATGGGTGTTAGTCAACGATTCTAATACATAGAAATACTTAAATAGATACCAGAATAAATTTAATAAACACCCAGACTCGGAAATGCAGACATTTAAATGTTTCATCACAAATGCCTGTCCCCGTCGGGATTCGATGTAGTTAGGCGTGTACGCTAGCCACTCGAACAACAAGGCGGTGTATAGGTAAGACGGTGATACTCTGGACTTAGTGGAACCGGGCAAGGGCCTGTATATATTGCTCTATTGCTGTTGGTAGTAATCTGCTTAATCCATCCTTGCCTCTTTACAAGCAGCGATGCAGCAAAAGTTATACTACCCAGGAAAAAATCACTACGTAGTATAAAACAAAGTCGCTTCTTCTGTCCCTTTGTCCCTTTGTATATTTTTACAATGGATTTTGATGTAGGTTTTTAAATAGAATAAAGTAATTGAAGTAATCCAACGGCTTATTATTAGATTACTAGCTGTTGCCCACGTGGTTAATGGTCCCACAGTAACATTTTTCGGGATAAAACTATCCTATGTGGTAATCCAAGTTACCCTCTATGTATGTACCAAATTTCATAAAAATCCGTTTAGCGGTTTTTGCGTGAAGGAGTAACAAACAAACAAAGATAGAAACTTTCGCATTCATAATATTCTTATAATTTTACAATCACGCGATGGGGTCTTCACATCCCGAAAACTAGTGTGAACTGGAGATGTAAACGGAGTTTAACATTTGAGAGTTACAGATCTACCCTCCTTTAACCCGTAAATTATATCACCCTAAAGACCTTTGAAACACCAAGATAAACGAAGCTTTCAACCCTATCTATACCGTGGGAAAATTACGAGAAAGAAGATTATCCCTAATCCAAATTTACATGAATGATAATGACTCCGCCTTAAGCCGTTGAGATACGTATGGCCCTCTTGCAGTCTATTTGTGACGCAGTGCTAGTTTTGTTCCTGACTTTGCTCGTTGATAAATAGGTATATATTATTTCTGCCGCCATAACGTCATGTCGTGTTCCGGTTCGGAGGGTAAGGCAGCCGGTAAACTTACGTTTGCTCGAGGCCTAACATCCCGGACTCAGGTTGGCAACGCACCCCTACCATCTTTGGTGTCTCTAGGCGGCGTTCCAATATTATGAAAAAGAAACACAAACTACAATGCATTTGACACATATGTAAAAATATTAACAACGATAAAGGATCACAGATGGTGCACAAACTATACCTATTCATTGTTTGAAAACAAAGTGGTTACACACATATATATCTTCACGCCAAGTCCCTTACGGGTTAGGCAGAGAGTATCGAGTGAGTGAGTATCGATACACAAACGCACGCACGCTCACACACATTCTTCTTTCCTCTTTTCTTATGTCGTCGAGGGATAAAAATGATCGATGTTGAATGAATTTTGAATTTTAATATTCATACTCATAAAAGATTCACGTCATTAGGTTTAAAAAATGTTTATTCTGTTTAGACACTACACATTTTTTTTTCCCCGTGTTGGTCCGGACTCCATCGCAGAATAGACCATCTGCCTACCTACCAGGCAGCTCGTAAAAAGCAAGCATAGGGTTACCGTCACTAGCACCGTGACAACTGACTAGGTGGTAAAGTTTTGCAGCGACTGCCCGGATTGGTACCACCCCTTTACCTATATTTAACGCCTTATCGTCATGACGTGTTCCGGTTCGCCGGGTAAAGTAGCTGATAAACTTACTTTTGCTTGAGGCCTAATATCTCGGCTTCTGGTTGGCAACGCACCATTACCGCTGTTGGTGTCAGTAGAATTAGGATTAGGACTAGGCGAATTTTTTACCACCAGGAAATCCGTCTGCTTGTTTGCCTTCAATATAAAAAAAAGTACGAGTAGCGTAATATAACGAGTTTATTCACGTATACAAACAGATTTAGTTCAGATCTAACAGACGAACAGACAGATATCAATCACTCTAACACAATACAACTGACACAAAGATCTGACAGTAATTCAATATATGCTAAATGTTTTTAGGTAGCAAAACACATTTCAGCATATTTTAAGTCACAAACGCCAATTTTTTAAAATGTCTAAAATGTACAAAATTCATTCCTCTACATTTTTATTAATCCCCGTGTCTGTCTGTCTGTCTCTCTGTAGTTTCGTAACGAATGCAGTGATTTCAATTTTGTTTTTTTTTTGTATTAAAGGTAACTTATGTGCGAATGTTCTCAGACATGTTGTATGAAAATCGGTTGAGCCGTTTTAAAGTTGTAGGGGGTGAAAGATTAACTGAATGTCTGCAAATGTACTCGAATATTTTTCATTTTTTAAAGGGAAATTAAGTTCTTGTGTCAGGGGTTTTTTAAATTTTTAACGTATTTTTTTACTATCAGTATGCATAGCTTACTTTTGACAGATAAAGGTCAATGCAACATTTTGACAGCCAGACCCTAGTAACTTTATAAAAGCTTAAAACTTTTCGGGCTATGCTTTCAATTCAGATGGAAAGTGTGAAGTTATTTTAAAATGTGGAATTGTTGTTGTTTTAGTTGATATTCAGTTGTGACTGTTGGAACTATCGAAAATGTTTTGTTGGTCTTAAAATGTTTACATGAAATTAGTTATTTAAGTAACGTAAATAAATAGTAAATCCCTGGACAAGTTACACAAATCGAATCTAACCCCAAAGATAACAAATTGTATGCTTGTTATAGCGGTTAACGGTTAGCCAACGGTATTATACATAGAAATACATAAAAAGATACCAGAATAAACTTAATAAATGTTACATACATATCTTCACGCCAAGTCCCTTACGGGGTAGGCAGAGAGTATCGAGTGCCAGACCTCACGATCCTGACAAACCTGTCTTGCTTCCTTCACATTCATTACCCTTTTCATACAAACACGCCGGTTTCGGAGACTCTTGACACCACCCTCTGATAATATCCGATTGATCTGATCGTGAAATGTCAGCCTTGGTCTCCCCGGGTACCTACATTCATCCACATTCGCATTGTATATCTGCTTTGTCAATCTTTCATCTGTCATTCTTTCCACATGCCCGAACCAGCGGTGCATGCCCTTTCGCATTTTAACACCAACACTTTCTTTCGATCCCACTCTTTCTCGGATCTCACTGTTACGAATGCGGTCAGCGAGCGTTACACCACAGATTTTCCGTAGTGCTCTCATTTCGACCGCATTTATCCTACTTTCATGATCTTTCTGACATACCCAACTCTCGCTTCCATACAATAACGTTGGGATAAGCACAGAATTATGCAAAGCGAGTCTAGCTTTTTGACTCAAAACCTCGCTTTGGAATAGCTTACCCAACGCTCCATTCACACTATTCCCTGCACTCACTCTCTTCTCTACATCCGCGGTGTACCTTCCATCCCTGCTAAAAGCACAAATGTTCATCACACAAATGGCTGACCCCGTCCGAAATTGAACCAGAACCTTGCACACGGTCGGTCGAGGTAGGCGTGTATGCTAGCACCTAGCCCAAAGAGGCGATATTGACGTACCAATATAAAATTTTGCTCCTTATGTGACTGACCACAGTAGTTATTACTCAAAAGGACCAACAGTTACAAATTATAACAATTTAAGTGTGTCTAACAAAGGTTTCTACGGTGGAAGTGTATTTAAACACACAACGTTGTTTTATATAATGTTGTGAACGTAATTACGATTTATGATATGACAACAGTTAGAAAGTTAAATGTGACAACAGTTTTACGAGCTTTGATACCAGATAGTTGCTGGTCACCATAACTCGAAATTTCATAATACCTAGCCCTTTCGTTTTAAACAGTTTTTAAGATTTTGTGTTTATTAAAATTGTCAAGTCTGGTATGTTCAAGGATCTCAGTCTTTCAAATAAGGATAGTATAGTCACTGCCCAGTAGAACTCCTGCTACGATGTCCCTTTTATTGGTTTATTAAATAAATATATTTGTAGGCCAATGGCCGCCCCTCAACCAGCTGCTATAGATAATTTGCCGGAGTTTCCGTTGCATTGTGACATGCGTGCTCGACTATGACAGGATCATCCTTATATTCGTCAGGATTTTGTGCAATACCTCTTGAGTAATCACATTATAAGAAGCATAAAAACTACAACTGGTATCTTCCCGCGACTTCACTTATGTTGAACTAAAGTATTATTTTTTTTAATCTGAAGCAGTTTTTCTTCATAGGTGATTTGTGATAGTTTAGGCGATATGAACCAATTCACCATACTTTCATTGAATCAAAAATTCAAATAAGGAATGGCTATCAGACCCATAGATACATAATCAAACATCTTTTAGATTTATGCAACTTTTTAGAGAGTGGCTTCTTCTTCACGCCCACATCTCCCCATAGGTAGGCAGAGGCCCAACCAGGGCACCCATGACTAGCCGAATCTTCATTAGAAAGTAGAAAATACAGGATTTTCTATTTTTTGATGCCCGAACCGGTAATCGAACCCGGGACCTCAAGAAGTCAATTCCGACGCTGGATCGCTAGACTACAGAGGCGATTATATTATGTATTATATATACCTACTCGTAGTATAGTATATATAGTAATGTGTAGTATATACAGTAGGTATAGTACAGGCGATTTATACTGTATCTTATCCTCTAAACTGGAACTCGACTATTTTAAGTAGTGACTTTATGTCAATATCAAATTTATGTCAAAATACATAACTTATGGTAGTGGGAATGATCGAACTAGCCGTTATAAAACGCGCCTACCTTTAACTTGACTGTTGCGGGGTGGGCAAAGAGTATTGAGTACAAAATGTCATTTATTAGGTACTCTTTTTATACGTCTGATATGAAGACTGTTGACGCCACGCTCGGATAAGAAACAAGCGATTTGACCTTCATAATTATAAACTCACTAAATTAAATTAAATTACTATTTGATGGGATATTCTAAATTTAATGCGTAGTAGCATCTAAGCAATGGTAAATCAATTGCAGGTATTGTAAGGTATTGTACACGTTGAGTAAACATTAGAGTTTTGGCGCCATCGAGAGAAAAGATAGTCGAAGTTTTTTTATAATTATTGAATTTTGTGTTAATGTTAAGTGAAATTAGTCAATTTTAGTGGCGATTTGTACAATTTTGTTCAGTGAAAGAGCACAAATGAAAAAATCATTAAGAAATTAGCGTATCGTGTATTTCTTCGTTGCCGCCAAATCTCATTACAGAGCTTGTGTAATGAGCCACCACTTTACCCAAGAGCCTGACATGACTTACTGACGACTTATGACTGATGACTAATTATATTTAATTAAAATTGATATAAAATTCGATGCAAATTTCTACTTGATTAATGGTTAAATACTAACGTGAAGGCCAAAACCTAAAGGAAGAAAGAAAAGAATGAACATTACTGAAATTGGTATTGTCATAGCAACAGTAGATAAAAATAAAGTCGGGAGATTGGTCGGTAGCTTTATTTTTATGTCCACTGTATGGTTATAATTTTACTATACGTAGTAACTAGGTTACTATGGCTAGTCACTATGTCAATAATAATCTATTAAAATTATAACTATTGTTAAGTTTACTTTGTGATGTAGGTAATTATTTGTGTATGGATAACTTTATTTAGGTAAGTAACATTGACATGTTTTAAGAGTAAGATGCCTTACCTACAAAATTAAAATAATTTGAGTTTGAGTTCATACATTACAACGTTTTCATGCCCCTTTGTAGTAATTTAGAGTTGATTTTTGAAATAGTGTTAGTTAATGTTTAAACTCAGAATTTTAATTATTTGCACATTAAATTTACTCAAGATTGGTCCAGCGGTTTAGCCAATATCTTGTTAATAAGAAGGCTATCTTTATTTCTAAAGACCAACTACTTTGTATCCAAACTTTTTAGCGCGCCATCTGTGATCTTTTATCGTTATCATCAATATATTTGTTTGTGTGTGTCAAATGCATGGTGGTGTGGGTAATGTTTTATTTGCTTTAAATTTGCTTTAATGTACTTTATAAGCATTATCATTAAAAAAATATTAGTGTTCTGCACTTTTTCAACACATAAACCATTTTCGTAAAAAGGAGTCTAAGGTTTTGGCGTCACGTATTAATATATAGATTAATATTATTTTCGGTAAACTCAATAAAAAGAAAGAACCAAAACTGTATAACATTAAGAATATTTTATTTGATATTTCATTGCCTGGGGAGTTTTAGCGTTGGTGTTACTTGCTCTTAGGTTGGCCGTCCGGTCGTCACTCAGTGGAAATGTCCCATTATGTCGTAACCACACGCACTGCAGTGGCCATTCTTTTAGGAGTACCTCAGGATATGACTGAAATTGCCGTTTCAAATAATATTTATCATTTTTAACCCCTCTTTCTTAGACTTATGGTTGAAGAGTATTATTTTGTGAGGCCGTGGGATTCACCATGTTTTTTATTACTCAGAAAAAGGTGCAATGTTTGAAGAATTTAGATTATTTAACGTTGGTATTAAAGAACATTCCGTAGCACATAAAAAATAAAAAAAAATTAACGCTTGATTTTTTTATTTAGTTATAAAGCCCTGATAAAACTGTGAAAAGACAACACGGTTGGGTAAAGTTTAAGATAAAGTGTTAAATAAAAAGTATTGAAGAAAGATACAACTTTTTTTTTAAAGCTAGCATATTTGGAGAGTTTTTGAATTTCCTTATTTCGGCAAAACGTTTTATACCTCAATAAGATTTGAACCCTATATAATACATCACTCTACCACCAGTGGTCTTATTGGTAATGACTAGTCTCAACTTTACTCGACTCTCACGAGATGTCAGGCAGGACAGCAGATGGTATATTCTACACAGAGGATCAATAGGTTCCGGAGCAACAGGGGAGAAATCATTTATTTACTTTAAAAATATATCTTTGCCCCGAAGAGATAGGAAGAGTTACAACCGGGGCACATACGATTTACCGAACATATTTAGTACCATGTCTTCCACAAATAAAAATTTTATCGCGGACAAGCCATTTATCCAATTCCAGGTAACGTATTGGTTTGTTAAGGAAAATTAAAAAAAAAATGATATTGTCCCACCTGGTAATCAAACCTTAGACCTCATGTAGTCAACGCCAACATCAGACCAGTAGACAACAGAGATCATTACGTTTAATGTCCAGTTTTGTCATCTGTGAGCTGTTACTGATTCCTGCAACGACTTGTACTGATTAATACCACCGCTGAAAATTTTCTTGCCTCCATAACGGTAGTGCTCGTTATTGTAGTGTTTCGGGTTGGGAAAATTTATTCCAAACTTAGTGACAAGCTTACTTCCTTTTCCAGTCTCAATTCGGAAGCAGCAGCATCTTTGGTATCTATAGGTAATATTTTTGTCATACAATCCATTTACTCAATTGCCTTCTATACTGTAGTCCTCGTTTAAATATCAGTTGAATTTATATGATTTCTTCTTTATTTCCAGAATGTGGTATATGGGAGTGGTAGCAATACTCTGCGCAGTTTCAAACGTGGTAGCTGAGTGGCGGTGTCCTGAGTTAAGTGCGAGGCCAGCTGCCGAGTGCTCCTGTGACCTGCCTCACACTCTTCGATGTGCTGGTGATCACAGCGCCTTGCAGGTAAGCGTACATAGTAAAGTCATACATACGGTGGTAGCGTATGGCAGATAGGGTAAAACGATCGCTATAATTTTTGCTTAAATTAATAAGTGCTAGCCTAGTAGTAAATATATTTTAACGAATTGATATGTAAAAATTTATAATAAACAAAAATAAAAACTACAATAAATTAAATTAAGTCAGATATTTGCACACCACAATGTGGTAGAATATGTTGGTACGAATAAGTATTCTGTAACAACTTTTAAACACATACCTACCTATATTCCACAAATAAATTTTATTTCATCACTAGCTGTTTCCGCGAACTTCGTTCCGCCCGTTCAGTTTGTATGGGAAAAATTAAAATGTTGTTTTTCCCAGTTTCCTCACAATTGAACAGGATACAAAGTATCCTATGTCCTTCTCCCGTTTTAAGTTACCTTCCTACCAATTTTCAGCCTAATCGGTGTAGCCGTTCTTGAGTTATAAATAGTGTAACTAACACCACTTCTATTATATACTATATAGATAAAGCAATATTTAGACAGATTTCCCGTTTTCCAGAAACGTGCGTTGCTAAGCTTAGTCTGAGATTTGTTAGACTACCTGCCTTTCCACCTTCCAAACTGGAGCATCATGTGTTGTAAGCATTGACGTTATAACGCTAGGGGAATGTAAAGCGGCATCAATCGGGGCCAGTTCTTGTGAGAACCTGCTATCTGTTAATAATACGAGTATAGTCAATAATAATCTGCTTCTAATGATAAGTCGGCCAATATCTCGTGTTGGTTCTGGCTCCTTTGCAGAATAGACCATCTGCCTTCCTGTCAGGCAGCTCATAAAAGGCGTTAGGCGAGCAAAGGCTTACCGTCACTAATACCGTTACATCCTACTAGGTGGTAAAGTTTCGCAGCGACTCGCCCGGATTGGTACCACCACCTCACCTATTCCTACTATCCTGCCAACATAACGTCCAATGCTTGCCGTTGACGTGTTCGGTTTGGAGGGTAAGGTAGCCGGTAAACTATTTTTGCTCGAGGCCTAACATGACGGCCTCAGGTTGGCTACGCACCATTACCTACCACCTTTGGTGTCTCTAGGCGCCGTGAATTTCTTACTATCAGGAAATCCGTGTGCTTGTTTGACTTCCATTAGCATAACAAATAATAAAAAAACCCAAAACCCAAATATTATTTATCTTGCTCTCGATCTTCACTGTTTTCTAGACTTGGAAGTTTACTTTGAAGTCAAGTCTTAGAATCTTGCAAAATCATTTCGTTCGATTATTTCATTCGCATTAAATAAATGGCGAATTATTTTTAGTGTACGAACGAAACTGGTTTTTCGTTTCGGTAAAATCTAGAATCTAGTGTACTTTTACTCATATTTTTTCAGTCATATGTGACATTCGTAATTAGTAATGTTAAAAGAAATAAAAAGAAAACCATTAGAGTACGGAGGAAATGTTTTTATTTAAATGTTCTTTTAGCATGTTAAATAAATAAATAAATATCCTTGGACAAGTCTCACAAATTGAATCTAACCCCAAAGAAAGAAAATTACATGCTTGTGTTATGGGTGTTAGTCAACGATTCTAGTACATGGAAATACTTAAATAGATACCAGAATAAATTTAATAAACACCAAATCTCGGAAATGCAGACATCTAAATGTTTATCACACAAATGGCTGCCCCCGTCGGGAATCGAACCCGAGTCATGCGGTTCGTCGATGTAGTTAGGCGTGTACGCTAGTCACTCGACCAACGACACATCACATAATATGTGTCGGCGCAACCACATCAGTATCTCTGAAAAACTAGAATAATTAAGTTAAATAAGGCGTCAGCAGTGCTGACGTCACACTTTTTAAAAACACCACGGACGTTCCTCATCCGTCATATGTAAACTTGATAAATACAAAGGCCGGAGTACCTTTACTTTATAATTTACTTTATCCTTACTTAACGTTGTCTTAAGTTGTTAGGTACTTAATTAACTAATCTGACAATCTATATAGTTCTATAATCTAACTAATCTATACCAGGTGAAGTTATAAAAACCGCGTGGTTGACAACACGTTAGTCATTCTAAAACAAACGATGGGTTGCACTCCGGGAGTGGCGGCCGGAGTGAAAAGTTGAATATTATACATTAATATATTTGATATTTTCTAATTTTGCACGAATTGGATTAATTATCCGTATGAAAGTACTATCACTTATGTAGTAGAATACAATATTCATTTATTGCGCTATCGTACATAAACATGACAAAATGAACATTCGCGCAAGCGCCCTGCGCCGTCTAAACAAAACTGCAGGCGCAGGCAAATATTTTTCTCTCTATCTCTCTCCTACGCCGCGCCGGCTGTGTACCATCCATACGTGTTATGAATCTTCGATCAGGTCATGTATCCTGACGATAGTTTAAAAGTTTTTACCCTTTCTAAAATGTAACACAATGTAAACACAAGTAGTAAATATTATATTAAATTAGGTTGTTTAGTTTGAAATGTGACAATTTCGCTATATTACATAGGGGTTAGAGTTAGGGGTTATTGAAAATTTTTAATTTTACAATCACATTATTTTTTAAAAGTAAAATTAAATAAAAAATGCAATATTTTAAAATACTCCATACCTACCAGTCACTGAACCATTCAATAAAACCATATAATTTATGTTTATTAATACTAAATTTCTGTAAACTCAATTCAACCTTGGAGAAAAGTTAGATTAATCGCTTTAATTTACTTTTATTTAATACACTGAAGTGGTATTTTGGTTTGCCAAAATGTAAATAAAAATCGTAGAAGTTATTCTGCAAAGAAATATATAAAATAAAGGTAACCACATCCCATCAGGTGGCCCGTTGGTTCAATATATAATAGGAAACTCGTTTTAGTTTTAATTAATTAACTTTGTTTAGCATTCCGGAAAATTTAAGGGCCCAACCTTTCTGTAGCCGCCCTTTGTCTATATAATTTTTGTCCAAACGTCCCGGGGATAACAATACTCTTTTCGTTTCCGTTGTTAGTTTCCCCTTTAAATTTACATTTACCCGTAGAACATATTATTCGTTTCAAACCAATTTATGTCAATAAAGAAGTTTTAACATGAAACTATTTTAATTTTAGCATTTCACCTGTGCTTGGAATAAATTTCTACAAATTTTAAAGAAGGAAAAAAAACCCAGACAGGATTTGAACCTGTCCCGGGATTTGAACCCTTTTGTCTTAAGCCGATAAATGCCTTAACTATTGGGGATACAGAGGATTAAACTCTTATGGCACAATTTGTAATCCTTTCTTACAGTTTAAACGGGTAGTGAAAAGATATTATAAAGTTCTATGTAATACTATTAAATGAGTTCTCTGTTACTCATACTAATTAACATAACTATTTACTTTTTGTTTTTTACATGACTAAGAATGTTAACTGTAGAATTTGTTTGTTCCTACTTTTCTACGATGCATTATCTGACTGCGGACTAAGTTGCTGCATTGTTGACTGGCTGGCTAGCTGCACAGATGCCAGGCAACCCAATCAGTTTGACGTCCAGGCAAACAATGTCGTATTTACAGTTTTGCTTGTTATAGAAAAGTATTAATAAAAAGTTACTATACAATAAAGTTTTACAAAGTAGTGGAAAATGTAGATTTTGATATTTATGACTTTTTGTTGTCTGCGACTTCATACACAGGCTTAAGTGACTTTTCGTGGTTAGCGATGGGAACGAAAGATTTTTCCACATTAAAAGCAAAAGTAAATGCCAAAGTTACAGTAAGTCGCGTCCTATGCTATATCAGTCTTATAATAAAAGCGGAGTAAATTAATCCAAGGTTCAACCTAGTATTATAATCTTTATTACAATGTGATACAGAACATATTATCAACTTAATTTTAATCCTACGTTAGTCCGTGTTTATTAATACGACGGTATAGGTATAGGTCACTTTTTTGTTCCTGCATGGCGTCATCACCCCATCAGATTAAATAACTAATAACTTTGCTAAGAAATTATACTCTTAAATAAGATTTTTATCTTCTTAAGCGCTTAAAGATAAGAAAGTAGTAGATAAATGTTTTTTGCTTGGTTCATTATTTTCATCTACAGTTTCTACTTTTGGGTTTATTACAAGTTCAATGACTTATACAGAATCATTTAGTTTAAAAAAAAATATAGAAAAGCCATAAAATAACTTTCTTGGTAAGTACAAGTATACACCCAATTTTTTTTCATGATCCTAGATAAGGCTAGTCGTTATTTTTTGTCAAAAGTTACTTTTTGATAAAAACTGTAAAGAAAATCTTGGCTGTAAACGTATTTTGATATTTAGTTTCATGGAAAAACATTGAAAACAAAATAAAACAATTCTGAACTGTTTAACAGGAAAATATTTCCCAACGTTTTATATACCGTTTGAAAAATGTTGAATAATGTAGGTTCTATCCATATTTAAGGCCAATTTTTCATACATGTTTCAAACTTTTTAGATTTGTTTCAGATTTTGTTTAAAATAATATTGGATGTGACCGTTCCTTTAGTCTAGAGGTTAGCGTATACGCCTAGCGCCACTTATCAACATCCAAAAATAACAAGATTGATTTTCGATAAGGGGAAGTTTTTGATTATTAAAAGTCTCAGATAATATTTTTGTGTTCAGGTGTTACTAAATTTATTAAAGTATTTGTACGTATGAGGCTATCGTACACACCTATAAAAGTGGATTTCAATTTACTTTATTTGAAATTAATTAATTTAAGGTATGTTTAGTGTAGTTTGTAACTACAGAAATGCTAACTTGAACAGAGTATTAGTAATAACATTACGTAGAGAAGACGCACTGTACAAAATTCAAGCAGACTATGATTTTAAGATGTGTAGCAAATATTCATATCACGCTGAACAAGAGGACCCTGACTATTAAAATCATACAGATATCATTTTAAATACGTCAATTAACGGAAGGAATGTTAGATGGAATAATTAGCACGACCTGACTTCAGTTTTACTATTGATTTTGATGTGACACTTTTTAAGAGGTACGTCGCCTTAATATACGTAAACTGCGGAGTGTATACACTATGTCCCTGTGGTGTAGGTGAGCGTAAGCAGGTCCAGATGGCTGATTCCGTACCTTTTTAGTGATGATTACTGGGTAAAGTGTACATCAAATAGCTGTCAAATGACTTGATTTATATTTGATATCTCCTGTGACCAACAGAAATACGTTAGAGAAAACATACTGATTATACACAGAGCTTAGTAATCTACTATTTAAGATTTGAGTTTCGCATTTTACAGATAGCACAAATAAAAAGAGATATAATCCCAAGTTGAAACCTAGTTTATTAATTAGTCATCTCTGTACGTAAGCTGCATACATGGTGGCCTAGTCCAGTGGCCCATATTACTGAGCAATGCATGCATTTCCCTGGAGAATCACCCGAGGTATACATAATATAATCTTCCACATATGCTTAATATAAAGCCAAATGTCATTTTTACTAGATATAAGAGATATCATTTTGTTTCTCTTAAGTCTCATTAAAGTTTATAGTAAAGTTGTCAAGTAAGAGTCGAATTCGCCCATGAAGGGCTCCGTAGTAGCAATCAAGTTATAAAAGTTCCTTCAGTCCATTTCATGTATCCTTTAGTGGTTGCAGTTTAGGTTTACTTCTTCAATTTGCCCGAACTTATAATATCAAAGACGTTATAATTAAGGGCTTATGCTAAACTTCTATTAAAAAAACTTCTTACTATATCTCGTTCAACCCAATTTTCGGTGGTAGTTAACATGGTAGGTAATGTACATAGTACTATAAATAGTTTTTATTTTTATTATTCTCTTATTATAGAAGTTGCGAGGGGGGGACATTTTTCCACTTTGGAAGTGTTTTTCGCGCAAACTATCAACAAAATATGGTAGAAACCGCAATATCATTTTCGAAGACCTATTCATAGACTTTCCGCACTCATGGATTAGACGCAAAAAACAATTGTTTGAGTTTTAGTTCTAAGTATAGGGAACCCCCAAAATTTATTGTTATTTTTATATTTGTGTGTAAAAAATTTAATGCGGTTTACAGAGTACATCTATTTACCAAGTTTTAACAGCATAACTTTGAAAAAGTTGCTGTGACTTGCGGATGGACACACAGACGTGACGAATGTGTAAGGGTTTCGTTTTTTCGCCTTTGGTTACGGAACCCTAAAAATGCAAAAGTTTTAATTTGTCTATTCCAACACGGAAAAACATTTTGATTTTTACTGTTAACTATGATTAATCATTGAATTATCATTAAGTTATCATTAGAGTTATCATTATCAATAATTATTGTTAATCATCAAATACTCTTTCCCTTATAAATAGCAAGAGTAACTAAAACTAGCAGCTGAAAACCAATTCCTTTCTTTCACTTCACATTTACCCTCAAATAAATCATCTGTCAAATACCAGCGGATAAATAAAAGTGATAAGTGTTTCGGGCAACCTAAATGATATCTCATAAGATCCGTCTGTTTACTCAACACGCCGTAAATAAAAACGGAACAATCTCAATTTCCAATAACACAAGTGGAGCGTAAAACAAACAAAGTACCCATCACCAGCCACAAACACATCGGTCGGTGTTTTTTCTCTTTCCCGGGAAACAATTTCCCGCAAGAATCTCGTTTTAACCCATATCAATTCTCGACATTCATTATTCGGAAATTGGTGTTTGGTTTTATTAGGGAAAATTAGCGAAGCAAATTAAATTTTTGTGCTAAATGTTTCAAAACTTTTGACTCCGTCACATTTGTTTTTTCATATCATAATACAAGTACAGAAATATACAGTACGGTACATACTCATAAATATAATTTTTGTCAATATTTTTTTTTGGTTTGAAATGTTATTTAAATTTTCAAATAGGTATATAATTTGGTTTTATATTATTTTATAAAGGTATTGATGAGTCTACACTAACGTATAAGAGACAGATAAGTATACGTTAATAAACAGTCTTAAGTTAAGTACTTATGTGAGAACAGTAATAAGAAAACACTATAGTTTTCCTTTTTTTACGGGATTAGAAAGCAATAGGCTGAAAAATAACAGTAGCGATCACTGATCTTATTACAGTAAAAACAGAAAAATCAGTTTTTTAATCAATAAAGTTATTACAAAAAAACAATAAATATTCATAGTTCCTTTCATATTATATATACTTTATATTAAATATTCATAGCCCTATTCATAGCCCCTTTGTTTGCGACAAAAGCCCGGTGCTCGTCTCGTAATACGAGTAGTTATGGAGTAGGAAAATAATTGACCAATTTTTTTCAATAAAGGTTAAACCCAACAAGATAAAAATAATTAGAGCAAATTAATATATACTAAAATAGTAAATAAGGTTAATTGAAGAATGAGATGTGCAATGCACAACCAAAAATCAACATAATTATATATATTGTACCCCAAACAAATTGGGTTAGTATAATATATAAAATAATGATCGTAATGTTTTCTTTTGTGTAATTGTAACAACTAAATGTTCATTGTAGGGAATTTAACACAAAATCTTCGTATAATACAAAAAATGTTTTAAGATTTTTAGATTGGTCAAACATTGATAGATAAAAAAAATAAGATTTTAATGATTTCTGATTTAATTTATTTTTGTATCTGTTGCGTATGTGATTGTATTAGTATATGCAATAACCAATAGTAATGTAATCAAAAGTCAAAAATTTAACACAAAAAAACAATTTTCTACAATAATATTACCTAATAAACACAAACACCAGTTTCCGATTAATGAATGTCGAAAATTGAGATGGGTTAAAACGGGATTCTTGCGGGAAATTGTTTCCCGGGAAAGAGAAAAAAACCGACCGATGTGTTTGTGGCTGGTGATGGGTACTTTGTTTGTTTTACGCTCCACTTGTGTTATTGGAAATTGAGATTGTTCCGTTTTTATTTACGGCGTGTTGAGTAAACAGACGGATCTTATGAGATATCATTTAGGTTCCCCGAAACACTTATTACTTTTATTTATCCGCTGGTATTTGACAGATGATTTATTTGAGGGTAAATGTGAAGTGAAGTGAGGGAGATTGGGATTTACTTTAAATGCTCAACAAAAGTGTTTGATTGAATATTAGTCCCGAGAATATTCTCTTTTATGTGAGAGGTCAGCGAACAAGCATGGTTCTTCTGATGGTAAGAGATAACAGTGGCCTATAGACAATATAGTTTATGTTACTGGTACGTCGCTTTTCTGTATCCGAGATGTAAGGCCTATTGTGCAAGTCTACTGGCTTCCTTACCCTCCGGGCCGGAACATAACAGTCATTATAGCGACAGGAATAGGTAAGGCTGTGGATACCTACCCGGGCGAGTTGATGCACGGCACTCTACCACCAGTGGTCTTGTTGGTAATGAGTAATGATCTATATTTTAACTTGCGCTCGTTTCTTACGAGCTGCCTGGTACAGATGGTCTTTAATACTAGTCAGCGGACCCAGACCAACGCGGGGCTGTATTTTATTTTTACATAAAATATATTTATACTTACATATGTGTGTGTATTTTTTGTGTTTCTTTTACAGTATAGCGATTTTATTTACTTACCGATATACATATATACATATCATCACGCCAAGTGCCTAACGAAGTAGGCAGAGAGTATCGATTGCCAAACTTCACGATCCTGAAAAACCTGTTTGGCTTCCTTGACATTCATTACCCTTTTCATGCAAGTACGCCAGTTACGGATACTCTTGACACAACCCAATTGGATAATATACGAGCGATCTAGTAGTGGAATGTCAATATCGGTCTTTCCGGGTACCAAAATCCTCTCTTCTTTTTGTAGTCGGTATTAAATCACTACATGTTATAAAGCAAAGTCGTTTTCTCTGTCTCTACTCCCTATGTCCTTTTGTATGCTTAAATCTTTAAACTACGAAACTGATTTTGATGCGTTTTTAAATAGATATAGTGATTGAAGAGGAAGGTATATATGTATATTTAAAATAAAATAGGATGTTTAACATGTTGGAAGCTATGTTGTAGGCCGAAGAACAAGTTTTAACATCTAGTATTATTAAAAGCCAGAAACAAAGTTATTGTGTTGTACTCCCACAAATATTTAACACATTTGTTTCACTGAAATAAAATGTAAATTTCAAAAGCGAACAAACAACCGGACGGTGTATTGTTTTCCGGACGAACTTTGGGCAAAAATTATCTTTACAAAGGGCCGGAATTGCTAAAGTTGGACCCTTGATATCGAGCTGAATGTAAAACAAACTAATTTAATTAAAACTAGCACGATTGATTAGAACTAATTAACAGGGAATTCTTGTTTCTCTAATTATTTAGTCTGTTACACCGTTTTAGGCACAAAAGGAAGACCTTCGTCAATCTATATTTACTCTATCTAATATTATAAAACTTAAAAGTTTTTTTTATGATATTGGAAGGCAAATAATCAGACTGATTTCCTGAAGGTAAGAATTTCACACCGCCTAGAAACACCAAAGGTGGTAATGGTGCGATGACAACCTGAGGAAAGATGTTAGGTTTCAAGCAAAAGTATGATTACCGGCCTTACCCTCTGAATCGATTCACACGTCATGACGTAATGGCGGCAGGAATAGGTAAGGTCAAAAATCCGGGTGAGTTGGCTGCGAAACTCTACCACCTAGTCAGATGTTACGGTGTTAGTGACATATATATGATATGATAGCCCACTTATCGAGGAAGGCTGTAGATTATAGAATCACGTTAATACCAATTGGAGTGGAGAACTAAAGAAAAGAATGAGTTTTTGTGCACTACCCCATGAGTGTTTTTGAACCATTACCCAGGGTAAACTGGTAGAAAATGTTTTTTTTGCATTAACACTCATAACACAAGCATATAATTTGCTTAGTTTGGGGTTAGATTCAATTAGTGTGAATTGTCCAGATATATTTTTTACTCGTTGGTCGAGTGGCTAGCGTACACGCCTAACTACGCCGACCAACCGCGAGGCTACGGTTCGTTTCCCGACGGGGGCAGGCATTTGTGTGATGAACATTTAGATGTCTGCATTTCCGGGTCTGGGTGTTTATTAAATTTATTCTTGTATCTATTTGATTATTTCTATGTATTAGAATCGTTGACTAACATCCATAACACAAGCATATAATTTGCTTACTTTGGGGTTAGATTCAATTTGTGTAAATTGTCCAGAGATATTTATTTATAATGTATTTTATTGTATTAATTAAATTGTTATATATATTATTATAAAATATTTTAATGTCTACGACAGGCAGGATTTTCCAGCTCACGGTCGCGGTCGGCACCTTCCTTTCGCCACATAATTGATTCCCAGAAGCAAGCTCTTCCTCTTTTACACGTTCCTAAGGGAATTAAAACATTAGCTCTCTGAATAACTTATTGGTTTTCGTAGTACATATATTTGATATTTCCTATCGTCGGCGCTTGGTAAAACTTCTAAATATTCATATTTTTAAAGAAAGAAACACCTGTTTTACTTATCACTTATAATTTATTACTTTGTAATTAATAGCCTACCGGTTTCGATTTAAGTTTTAGCCCTGATGATGCTGTATAAGCGAAACCGGTAGGCTTTATATATATAAGTGATAAGTAAAATAGTACAAGTTTTTCTTTCTTTAAAAATATGAATATTCGTAGTACATGTCCGTACTATATTAGACGGCTTTCCTGTAGTGTATCTGCTAGGGTACGATTATAACAATGTTCATTTACGGCCAATATTAATAATCAATCCCTATCTAAAACTTGATATTTATATTTATATCCATTTTTATGTTATCGCTTGCCAATAACATATCCGTGGACAGGATAAATATGGCAATTACTTAAAGGATAGGCGGGCGGATACGCAGCTATCTAGATTCCTTGAAATCCATCTTTAGAGATTCACTTAGATAAATTTACATTGGCCGTAAATTTGTTAATCAGGCTAAAAGACGGATAGGAAAAAATGTATACCATTGGATGGACAAAGATACGTGATTGCTATTCGATTCCTGAAGGAGGTAGATATTTGTTTGATGAAAGTTTAGTTGTTTATATGTTTGGTTCTGGGTGTTTATTAACAAATTTAAAAACTACTACTACTAGCTCTCCCGGCAAACTTCCATACAGGAAAACTTAAAATGTTGTTTTTCCTAGTTTCCTCGCAGTTTTTCCTTTTTTTCCAATTTTTAAACCTTTCCTGGACTTCTACAAATAATTCAAAACCCTAATTAGCCAAATCTGTCCAGCTGTTCTCCAAGTTCTTGCCTCAACGAATAGCATTTGATTTTTATAATATAAGAAGAAGATTAATATAAGTCTCCCTAAGTATTCATATCGCTAACACCCATAATATAAGCATATTAAGATAAATGCCTGCCTCCGTTGGGACTCGAACCCGAGCCTCGCGGTTAGTCAATGTAGTTAGGCGTCTACGCAGACCCTTTACCAAAAAGGCGGTCTATTTTTATAATCATTAGAGGAGGATCCTAGTTGAGTCTGCATTGAATTGTATTATACATACAAGGTAACTTGGAAAGAACTGACCTTATTTTAATATAACGGGGTAAAGGCTTAAATGGTAATTAATTCTAAATGTTATTGTCAAATTGAATTTCCTGTAAACATTTAATTAAGACAGTCCTCAAAAATGATTCACTTGCTGTCACGATACCTCCGCGTCGTACAGTTTCAATTATGCGATTCGGCTTTACACTTTTTACTCTTTATACTTTTATTTTGAAATTGGCTGACCTAATCCAAATTTAAGCAAAATGATTTTTTTTATATGACATTGGAAGGCACACAAGCAGACGGATTTCCTGATGGTAAGAAATTTCCGCCGCCTAGAGACACCAAAGGTGGTAATGGTGCGTTGCCAACCAGAGGCCGGGATGTTAGGCCTCGAGCAAAAGTAAGTTAACCTTACCCTCCGAACCGGAACACGTCATGACGTTATGGCGGCAGGAATAGGTAAGGCGGTGGTACCAATCCGGGTGAGTCGCTGCGAAACTCTACCACCTAGTCAGATGTCACGGTGTTAGTGACGGCAAGCCTATGCTCGCCTTTTACGAGCTGCCTGGCACAGGAAGGCAGATGGTCTATTCTACAAAGGAGCCCGGCCCAACACGGGGTAAATTATTATATGTAATTATTATTAAATTATTAGTAATATGTAATAACAACTCTGTATAATAAAATAAGTTCGGATTTTCGAAGTTTGGCAAATATAGCCAAAGCACGTAATTTAATTACGAGTAGTACTACTGTACCTCGCATGAATCATGACGTCACCAGCCGACGAATGCAACTGCCATCGCTACATCTCGTATTTTGTCTCGGATAAAAAATGTAAATTGTTTTTTTTTTATTTTAGTATTTTCAGAGATTGAAATCGATATTCCGAACAGTTTCTCAAAATTTGACTGTTGCTTTAAATATAACCCTGTACATTTAAGAGGTTATATATTTGCGTACCATGTTATGATGAAATTTATTTTTATTATTTTGAATTTATTTATTTTGTAACAAATATTACTTTTAATCTCAAAATATCATCATCCCTTTGTCCCTAGATCATTGGTCGTCACTTACGTGAACAAAAAGCAAGAAACAAGAACACTGCCGTGTCCCTCCTCGATTGCGCCCTTCGAGGGGTCACTTCCCTACCTTCAGCAGCGGTGACAGAATTGGCAGGAGTTGGACTCCATGGTCTAGTCATATCTTCAGGAGATATAAAGAGAGTCCAGCAAGGCGCATTTACTAGCATATCTTCCACTTTATTGGCATTGGGTAAGTTGTTTTACTTTTAAACCCTAGTTAGAAAAAGAGGGAGGGAGAGAGAACACCCCGTTCAAGATTTATGTCCTTTCTCTCTGTCCCATATTTTAAGATGTTAATGTTGTGTGTTTTTAAGCCGGTATATCGATCATATTTTCTGTCGGATTCTTTTAGGATGGAGCGAGGAACGGTTACAGATTGTGTGCGTGTGCGTGTGTGTGTGTGTGTGCGAATGCGCGTGTGTGCGTGCTTATGTGTGTGTGTATGGCATCATAACTGTTGAAAAGAAATACCGATTTTGTAAAGGAGTATTTTGTTTGAAAGTTGACATGATCGAGATCCTGTATAACATTACATGTAGGTTTTGTCGTGGTTATCAAAAGTTTTGAATTTTAGAACTATTTCGTTTTTTTTTAGTTCGTGATATCTTCAAATGTCATAACTATGTTCTAGGTGGCAGAATGTACCACCGCAATTTTTTTTAGCAATATCGTTAGCCTTTGCTTATTATAGTTTTCTGTGCTCTTAGTTGGTATAGTTGGTAAATTTACACATGGCTAGGATCCATCAGTCATTCACAATTATAATGTTTATAGGTGGTGGTTATTTCTTACCATAGGGAGCAACTTTGGCTCGTGTATCTTTTTTTCTCGCAACAAACCGTACAGTGAGTGAGTAATACATAACTAGTTATAATGGAGTGAAGTAAGCGGTAAAAAACTGGCACTACCTAAGTTTAAAATCGTAAAACGTTATACGTCACTCAAACTTAATTATTTAACGCCTAGCGGTCCGGTGTCAGTCTTGACTTCTTGAGGATAAAACCGGGGATGAGACCCGGGACGGTTTCATCCCCAGGTCGGGTAACAAAAAAAAGCTTATTCGTTTAAACGTAAAACTTGGTATGTATTTTTATTCTTATGTTAACGCGGCAAAATAACTGAATTGCGCGGATCCGCGTTTCGGCATGCAAATGTTTGGCAATGATTGGCGATAGGATTCACCTCTCACATTTTGGGACTTAGTGTCTTGGACTAATCGTAGGTGCACTGGTCGTGTATCTGTTTACGTCTTCGGGGATATGGGCAAGAAGATACTTAAAATTTAAAGTTAATGATTTACTCATATCTATATTGTAAATGATATGAGCAACGCTACTTAACGTGCCCGTGTACGGCGCCGTTATCAGAGGATTCTGCATAAGGAGAGTTCCTTTATGATACATTTTTTTTATATTGGAAGGCAAACAAGGAGATGGATTTCCTGATGGTAAGACATTCCCGCCGCCTAGAGAAACCAAACGTGGTTATCACCCTGAGGCCGGGATGTTAGGCCTCGAGCAAAAGTAAGTTTACCGGCTACCTTACCCTCCAAACCGGAACACATCATGACATTATGGCGGCAGGAATAGGTAAGGTGGTGGTACCAACCTGGGCTAGTCGCTGCGAAACTCGACGACCTAGTCAGATGTCACGGTCACAGTGATTGTAAGCCTATGTCGCCTTTTATGAGGTGCGTGGCAGAAAGGCAGATGGTCTTTTCTGCAAAGAAGCTCGGACCAACACGGGGATACATTATTAACTTTGAAATTTTTGTTACCAGGTCTACCAAACAACCAGCTTCCAACAGTACCAACGGAATCACTAACACAACTGACATATCTCGACAGATTGGATCTATCCAATAACAAAATACACTTATTGGACGCGAGCTCGTTCAAGGTAACTTCTCAAATCACCTATATGTTAATACGTGATTCCAAAACTTTGGACCCCTTTTTACGAAAATTGCGCGGACGCAGGAGCATAAAATTTGGCACACTTTGTTTTTTGTGTAGGAAAAGTGCAAAATGCTTATATTTTTAATTATAATGCCTATAAGTATGTTAAATCAATAAACAAAACGTTACCCACACTACCATGCATTTGACACACACAAAAAAAATATTGATCATAACGATAAAAGATCACAGATGGCGCACTATAACGACGAAGATGGCGTTCTTATCAACACGGTATTAAAATTTAATATGGTCGAGTTTCGACCAATGGGCGACCACTAGCAAGCAAGTTTAAAACATATATAGAATGATCTAATTTCATCCCAAATCCAGACCACATTTAAAACTAAAAGTTTCTACGTGAATGTTTCCGACTTTGTTGGATAGGGCTAATATTGAAAGGGAATTTATTTATTTTGCACAATATATGTGTTAACAAGTTGTAACAAAGGTACTTAAGCATACCAACATATTCTACCACATTGTGGTGTGAAAATATTTAATTAATATTTGTAGAATAATAATGTTTCATTTACTGCATTAATTGAATTGAATTTTAGTCGTTGTGTTAGTATAACAGTTTTCGAGAAACTGTCTTAGATGTTTAACCAATTAACATTTGTGGAATTGAGGTTATTCACTACAATGCTTGTTTTAGAAAGTAACAATTACAATTTTTGAATTTTGAAAGTTACAGACTCACAAAGAGTTTTCACGATTGAAAATGCTGTAACAACGTATTTTATTAGCTCGTTTCGAAGTAAACAAATAGGCCATGCTTGTATCTTACCATAAAAACAAAACATTTTTTTAAATTTTGAAAAAAGTTACTATTTTTACACGTCTAATACATGCCAGCAGCATATCCAAACTTTATAATAGGGCTTTTATAATATCTTCCTTAGATAAAGTTGAACGACTGACAAACTTACAGCGTCGATAAAACGACAACGGTCTGGCTGCTCTTGAATCTCTGGCCAATAGCATTAACCTACGAACGGTTATTAAAATAGATAAAATCTCTTTTCCTAATAGGTTTCTTTAATGTGATTTTTCGTTGCAGGGAATCCAAAACCTCACATACTTGGATATAAGCGACAATCAATTGACAAGCATTTCATCGGAAGCGTTTAAGCCACTTGCCAAATTGACAGTGTTAAGGCTTAGAGGCAATTTGCTGAAAGTACCTACTTTGGCCGCTTTGAAGGTAACTCGAAATTATTATCTAATAAAATCGTCTGTATGTTGAATTGGACAATTTTGTAGTTATAAAAGAAGTATAAACACGAATTTTATTGCACTTTTCTAATATTACTATATTAATAATATTGACTACTACTATTATACTATTAACTACTACTATTATATTGACTACTCTATTAATTTATTGGCCACTTCGTTGGCCTAAAAGGCCACTCGCCGAACACCTTCGTGAGTTGCAAGAGCTATATCTGTTGAAACACGCTGACGGATTCTGTGAGGGTAAGAAATTCACGCCGCCTAGATGATAAAAGTGCATTGCCAACCTGAGACCGAGATGTTAGGCTCGAGCAAAAGAAAGTTTACCGGCTGCCTTATCTTTCAAACCGAAATACGTCAGCGGCAAGCACTGATGTTATGGCGACAGGAATTGGTAACACGGTGGTTCCAACCTGAGCCAGTCACTGCGAAACTCTACCACCTAGTCAGTTATCACGGTGACGGTAAGCCTATGCTCACCTTTTGCAAACTATCTAGCAGGTAGAGAAGATGGTTTATTCTGCAAAGGAGACCGGACGAAGAGTGGGAAAATAACTTTCCGTCATAATGTCATAAAAATGGTAGAAATAGGTAGTTGTATATAACTGAATGACTGTTTTAGAACGTATCACTGAAATTTCTGAACGAATCAAGCATTTGGTATATACATGATTTTGGGAATAAAATTTTCAAGAGCCTGTTTACTGTCAAGGTGATTACGATTTCATGTAACGTTATTCGTAGGTTTGATTCGTAGCAAATGCTACGCGGCGTTTATGGTAAATACTTAAGTATTTCTGACGCAGTTCATCGTGCATGTCATGTTTCGCTCATGTCATGTCAAACAAGATCAGAGCTGACAGAATTTAGTCATTGTTAATATGTTATTCTTTATAATAAATTATATTTTTGTTCTTTGTAATAAATTACATTTTTGTTCTTTATAACATTGAAAAATTAAAACGAAAATATTAATGTCTTAATTAAGTCATTCTTTGAATTTTGAAATATAAAATTATATAGTTTCTATACTTCTTATTGTCGGTGCTTGGTGGAATTTCATTCTTGATAAAATTTATTTACAAACACTTGGACTTTCCACAATGTATTTTTATTTTTATAGTTTAGCCAACCGGTTTTGCTATACAAGCATCATCAGGGCTATATAACAACTAGGGCTGTAGCCCTGATGATACTTGTATAGCAAAAACGGTTGGCTAAACTATAAAAATGGTATATAACAACTAGGGCTAAAGCCCTGATGATGCTTTCATAGTGAAACCGGTTGGCTAAACTATAAAAATATAAAATAAAAATATTTTGTGACAAGTACAAGTGTTTGTAAATAAATTGAAATTGTATATCATCTATGATCAATATTTCTATGGGATTTAAAAGCAAACAAGTAGTCGTACTTTTTGATTTAAGAAATATACAAACTAAAAAACAAAGGTGGTAATAGTAGATACCTATATAAGGCTGGGATTTGAAGACTTGAGCGTAATTTTATAGGGCCAATATAACTTGAAGGATTAAAAATAACAGTAGAGAGCACTGACGTTGTAGCAGTAGGTTAGACGTTAGTAATAAACTGGGTGAATGGTCTTAATAAATGTGTTTGAAAAAACAAATGCTATTACATTTTTTTAATGTTGTCTATCTGTATATATCTTACACAGTATTTCAATATCATATCCTGTACACATATATAAACGTATATTTTTTAACATAGGAATTCATATCTGTATGTGTAATGGATATGAGTCAATATATTATAATAATATATTCGTGTTGTATAGGAACTGCCGTATCATACTCCGCAGCAGAGCTACACAGATAAATCCTGTACAGTTGTATCTTACGAGTAAAATGTGGTACCTCCAACGGGGATAGTGTTTGTATGCGGTGTGTAGCTCTACTTATGTTAAATTTTGAAATAGTTCACATACCATGTTGGCCCGGTCTCCATTTTAAAATAGACCATCTGCATTTCTGGCAGGCAGCTTGTAAAAGGCGAGCATAGGTATACCGTCACTAACACCGTGATATGTGACTAGGTGGTAGAGTTTCACAGCGACTCACCTGGATTGGTATAAACGCCTTACCTATTTCCTGCCACCATAACGTCATGACGTGTTCCGATTTGGAGGGTCAGGTGGCCGGTAAACTTAATTTTGCTCGAGGCCTAACATTCCGGCCTCAGGTTGGTAAATCCGTCTGATTGTTTGCCTTCTAGTATCAAAAAAATTCAAATTGGCTATGCCAGGGAGCCGTTATTGCAAATAAAAAATCAGCTGTTTTTTTATGAAAATAAATGTACCAGTTGTTTTATGTGTGGGTAGGTGCTAAATAAATGTAAACACTAATTTCGATTTGCTCTGAATCAATAATTAAATTTAATATATTTTGTCATAAATAATGCAAGTGTTTATGTGCTAATAAGTGTCACTGTACCTACCAGCAATCAATTTATCAGTTGTCACCACTAAACTTCAATTATTCACCATTTAAATTTTTAGTTTTTTTTTTCTCTTGTTTTGCAAGTGCAGCAAGCACTATCTTCGAACTAACCAAGGATGGAAACTTTGAGAAGAACTGTTTTGGAAA
>NJDD01008547.1:0-36874 GCA_002245505.1 Calephelis nemesis
TATAATTTAAGTTTTATTTGATGTATTTGTAATTTATCTGTATTTGGTGCACAAAAAAGAGTTATAGTAATGTATTGTATTGTATTAACTAGCTGTCCCGGCGAACTTCGTTCCACCCGTTCAGTTTGTATGGGAAAAAGTAAAATGTTGTTTTTTCCTTTTTCTTATCTTTTAAACCTTCCCTAGATTTAAAAGATAAGAAAAAGGAATAAACAAAATTAGCAAAATCGGTTCAGCCGTTCCCGAGTTTTAGCGAGACTAACGAATAGCAATTGATTTTAATATATATAGATATTAGCCGTAAGTGAACATAAACACCTACCTAAGAACAGCCAAAAAACATACCTCTTTCAAATACAAACCCATTCGAGTAAACGAGTTTACAGTAACATTCTTACATACGAAATGTGAACACTTCAAATTCTTCCAAACAGTTGCATTATCAAAGAAGTTACTGCTAATTGGTTGTTTGTAAACACATTAATCTCGAAGACAGTTTAAGTGTTTCACGAAGCTCACATTATTTGCCACTTGAACATACTTTAGGCGACCCCGATACATCAAAAAATACTCATACACCGTACCAAATAAGCTATTACATATCAATATCATTTGAAACCATTTTAGGAGTTATCATCTCCTAAATAAAGCTTATTATTGCATAACAATAAATATCCTGCAAAATATTTTCATGTGATTCATTATTACTAACTCGTATTGGTTTTAACATAGGTTTGAGAATTGATTGATAATTTAATAGATTGGTCAATGAAGATAAACTTATCATTAAATGGTTATAGATTAGGTAATCAAGTGTGAAAAATGTTAGAATTAAGTGATCCACTTTTTAATAAGTTTTTGTAAGTATTTTAAGGGCCGCTTTTTACTAAGATAGTTTTACTAAGAACTAGCGACCTCTACATCGGGAGAATGATATAATAAGTAGCTATTTTATTTTGTTGTCCAGCGACATTTCCACTTACACTTCACCAAGTTTGTTAAATTAATGCTTGAATTTTAAATTTAATTTGAATCCTTTAATTGCTGTAAGTGTACTGGATTAAAATCTGTTTGAAGTATTTCGCTTACGAAGCAACAAAATGGGATTCGCAACCAATAAGATGATGACAACCAATGACACGTCATCCTCGTGTAACATTTTACTGGTTGGATGTCAATTTTAAACAGTGTTTGGATAAACAGATGTCTAATTTTTTTTTGTGGCAAGGCGCTTTGTCTATTTAAAATAAACTTAAACGCTATAAACTTGAATCTTTATTTTTATATGTACATTAATTTTTCCGTTTTTTCTTCATTTTTTTTAGTTTTATATTTCTTTTTGTAAACTCGTCTGACGTACACTTGTTTATTGTTATTTTTAATTTTCTTTTAAAATTTTGTCTACCGTAAGGAATTTAATAAATAAATAATAATCAAAGAAATCACTCTAAAGCTTGTTATAAATATATTTCTAGAATGTAGACGACGCGACTGTGTTAATAATAATAATATATTTATAAGTATATGCAGGACCGAATTTTCGGGAATGCAACCGAAGCGGAATCCCTCTAGCCCTAATGTAGAGGCTAGAGGGATTCCGCTCCGGTTGCATTTCTTCTTAAAAAAATCTTTTAAAATCCGACTAGTAAATACTATTAAATATGGTTTTTTTTATATTTATTTTCACTGTTTTAACTTCACAGTGATTTGTATAAACTTGATTATATTTTTCTTAAATATTGATAGAAATTCGACCAATTTTCTTTAAATTACTCGGGAAAAAATAGGGCCAGGCCACGGCGGGCTCCACCCCTTTGTTACCCCAAGTCCTGCACACCTCTAAATCTGGCCTTGAGTTTAGGTATTAAGTCAAAAGTACATTATGTGCTTAATGAATTGAACGCATCTTAAATCAAACTTATATGATTGACTATCCCAGCTAGCATAATATTGTACGGTAAAAATCCTAGAAAATCATTATACGGTAAAAATACTACAAATATTATCGATCGCTTTTCATATACAGTGTCTATGTAAAAATTTGTTTGTTACGTAATACAAGTCAGCAGACACAAGCACACACGCGTCAAACTTATAACCCCCTTCGATCTGTCCTATTTATACTACATTGCATAACTTGTGGACGGATGGGACGATTTCGATATTTCTTATTTTTTGTTATGTTAGTTATTTAAGAAAACCGGTGACCATTTACTTAATATCATTTAGTGAGATTTGGCGGGAGCTGGGAACGATGATATACACGATTTATTCATGTGCCTGTGATCAAACACACGGTTTTAGTGACGGTAAGAGACAACCGCTGTTAGGTAGCTAGCGTAGCTGTGCTGCTGCCGGGATGTTAGGCCTATTGTGCAAATTTTCCGCCTACCCAACTACAAGTCATTATAGTAAGTTAGTAAGTATTTTCACGCCCATATCCTCAAAGTGGTAGGCAGAGGCACAACCAGGACACCCACGACTAGGCGAAGACACTAAATCCCGCAATGGGATAGGTGGCAAGCCTATTGCCAACAAGGCACATATCTAATCTCGAGTAACGTGTTTTGTTATTATAAAATGGGAAAAACTAAATTTTCTTTTTGTTGCTCGACGCGAGCAACCCTGTACCTCATATAGTCAAGTCCAACAACTGGACCGCTGGACCACGGAGGCTTACTTACTTATTATATCATTATAGCGGCAGGAATAAGTAAGATGGTGTATCCCTAGGAAATTGCTGCTCAGCACTCTGCCACCTGTGGTCTTGTTGGTGGTTACTGACCTTTATTTTATCCAGTGCTTGCCTCTTTCGAGCTGCCTGGCAGAGAGGCATATGGTCTATTCTACTCAGCGGACCCAGACCAACACGACAAACTAATTTCATCGCGAATACTTCACTTGTGCACTATAACTAAACAAAACTATACAAAATTTTATGAAATAAGACTAATTTTACTCAACAAGTATCTTTACGCCCATATCCCCGAGGAGGTAGGCAAAGGTAGAACCAGAGCTCCTACGACCAGCCGAAGACACTAAGTCCCACAATGTGATAGCTGGCAAACGTATCGCCAACAGCGTACATATCCAATCCCGAGCAACCCGGAACCTCATGAATTTAAGTCCAATACCTGGACCGCTAGACAACAGAGGTATGAGGTTACTTAATACATACATGATATTCAATTACCTATTACAAAAAATCTGTAAACACCTTTTCTCTCGACATTGCCAAAACACCTCTTATATATTTTGGAGTTAAATCTATAAATTGCAATGTTAAAAAAATATTTTTTTAAAAGCGAAGGTGAACTTTTCAAAAAGTTCGTTACCCCGAATCCGAAAAGCTCCATGTCATTATAAATTTAAGAACTGACACATATTTTAAACTGAAACTCGTAAATAAGTTGCCATATTCCCCGATGACAGTTGCGCAAATATGCACGACATTTTTTTTCTTGTCCTTGTTTACAAAACTTTATCAAACAAGTGTCATGTTACTGTCAGACGCGAGACTTCAAACATTGGCCAGAGATGGAAGGTCTGGTGACATGCAATCATATCTCTTACAGGGATCAGATAAAGTTTTAATTTCCAATGTTGCCACATTCATTGTTTACATAGGAAGTGACCAGGGTTTTTTTAAATCACCAGTTCTAATTCCAGTTAGTGCGAAACGTGTTTGTACTCCAATTTTATGAGTCAAAGGTTTGAGGTACCAATAAATTGTGTCAAGAGGTTTTAGGAGGTCTTTTTGATAGATAAAGTGAGGTCTAAAATAATCTATCAGTGTGGTCAAAAATAAATGGCGTAAATATGACAAATTACGCAAACAATCGATTACCAAAGTTGTTTGTTTTGTTTTATTAGTTTGTGTAAAGACTTAAGAAGTAGGTATCAAGGGATCTTTTGGATTATACCCATGGATAATGTATTTTCTGGTATATAAGGGAAATATGCAAACCACTGAGTGCGGACCTGTTTATCCTTTAGTTTTATTAGGGCCATTTGCACGTTACTGGGTTAAATATTTAACACTGAGTTAGCGTCTAACTAGGGTTAAATCACCTTATATTTGACAGTTTAACTCAATATTAAATGTAACCCGGGAATGCGCAAGTGGCCCTTAGAGGTACAAATATTTGAGAAGTCAATAACTTGTATCGAAATATTTCAGGGGGTATTTTTGACCCCATCGACTGATAAAAGCATTTTCTGTTGTATGTGTGCATCATTGTACGAGTAATAATGCCAGTACCTAAGCCTGCCGCTATCAGGGCTTTTCAGTGTCTTATTATGTTTAAACAAACTCACTATCTCAAAAGGCCTGACAACCATTACCAATCAATATACCATTACTATACGTTGTGTAGTTACTATTATCAGGAAATCGGTCTTTATGTTTGAGTACCTACAACATAAAACTGAAATTTAGATTTATTTTCTTAAGAGTAAAATCCGTCTTAGGGCACAGGGTAAGGAGATTACCTAATTACGTTTTTATGACAGGTTTTGATTTTTTGAACAATTAAGTCTATATATTATAAAATTTATTCCACATTTTGGGTGGTAATGCATCCCGTCTGAACTGACGGTTAATTTTTTTTATTGTTTACTGTGTTAGTTATTGCCAGGATTGCAGAAAAGAAAGACCGAAAAATTTGAAGAAAGCGGCAAAAAACTGCTTTAATTCATAAAAACTGTTAGTACGAGTAGCTGTTAATGTTAAACACGAAGTTCGCCGAGTTGGCTAGTCTTTTATAAAAAGTGATCGCAACAACCATAATGGTTATGACCAATATGCGTCCACTACTAAAAAACATATAGCAGGTATGTGGCCTATTCTTCAAACGAAACCGGAACTAATAGGAAATGTAATGACCAGGTAGACTCTTTATCAAAGAGTCAAAATATTTAACCTTGTGTACCGACGCCACAAATACCGAAGTAATGTTTGAATACAATTTTACACAAAAAGTAACAGCGTGTCGCTTATCTTTACTACACCGACAAAGCAGCGGTCGGCAGCTAACACAATGTTAATGTAATATATCACAAGTAATAGGTTGTATAGAGAACAATAAAAAGAAAGTTTTACGTACTGAGTCATTTGTCTTTTGGTATCAACTATTTTAATACGTTTTAAAACGTTTTTGTAGGTTATTTCAATAAAAATGTACACATGTATATGTATTCATACACGCACGTATGTACATGGATACACACATCCACCTGTACATATATACACACACACATATACATGTACAAATACACATGCATACATATTATGTAGACAAAATTTGCATTGGACAGTAATAATTTTCAGAACAATAGAATCTGTAATATTCTACAAAGGAAGCCTAAAATCCTTTTGATATAAAAACAAGCAAACTTTTGATAGGCCTTTTTAATTCTCAAAAACACCATAAAAAGCCTACCGGTAATGACACACAGCTACATATCTTCACCCGAAATCCCTTACTTAGGCAGAGAGTATCGAGTACATGAGGTCACGATCCTTGCAAACCTGCCTAGTTTACTTCACATCCTTTCCCTTTTCATGCAAACACGGAGAGTCCAATCATAATGTAAGAATGTCTATTAGAGTTAGGCGTGCACGTTAATCACTCGAAAAAAGAGGCGGCTTAAGGCTTTTAGGCAATTTACCCACAACCTGTATACCTTCCAAAAAAGAACACAACAACGTCAAATAACATGGCGTCAAGACAATTCAAAACCAAAGTACCAAAACAGGGGAATTCTTCCAATCTACCATCTCCACTTTTAACTCCGAACACTTGAATATGCACTTTGTGTCTGTTTTCTGACTGTTTCAAGGCCTTAACAAGTGAACATTATAGTTTGATGAATGTATTAGCTGTTCCCAAGGTACATAAGTCACCGGACCTGACACTACAGGCACGACCGACGGAAACAACACGTCCAAATGAAAATACATTCATCGCCTGCTTTTACACCTGATTTATGGACAGACAGTTTCATCTTATTTAACATGGGGCTTTTCTCCTCGTATATCATCATCGTTTTGGTGTTTTCCCTTTATATTATTAAACTGGCTGACCCAACGATCTTCACATAACTACTAACAGTTTGTATGGATTAATGCGTTTATTTGACAATTTTCCCTTAATTTTCCGAGTTTTTCTTTTCTTTTCTTACCTAACATAATTATAGCAACTGACGGAGATCCGATTGTCTAAGCTGAAGCGCAATAGCATCACACATACGGAAACGAGTACTAAATATATAGATAATTAAAATAAACTATTGAAAAATAAACTATTAAAAGGTACGTTTATCTTTTAACAGCTTATTTTTATTTTCATACATTCTATATCAGGGAGATGCTACGAGTAATTAATAATCAAGGAGATGCTAATCTATACACATAATAAATATGTAGAAGGGTCAATTCTGTACATTGAAAGTATTGAAAAAATAAATGGCAGGGGTGTTACTGGATCGATACCAAACCCAAATATGTGATTAATTTTTTTTTTCTGTCTGTCTGTCTGTATGTTCAGGCATCACGTGAAAACTAACGGTTCGATTTCGATAAAAGTTGTTATAATTATACCTTATTATCCTGGGCATAAAATGGGATACTTTTTATCCTGGAAAAATACGTAAAAAAATCTTAATTTTTCAGTTTTATCACGCGAAGACCGACATCCACGCGGACGGAGTCGCGGGCGGAAACTAGTTAATAATGGAACGCTATAATGTTCGAGCTTGTCACTTTAGTTTTCCGAGTGTACTTAGGGTTTTCGTAAACTTAGGTAGGCTTATTAAACCGTCCTGTCTGATAATTAATCGATTAAAGTCGGTTTTTTGCAGTTTTATCTTTCGCCCCTCTGGTCTAGCGGTGCGGCAGCGGACTTAATTGCTAGAGGTCCTGAATTTTAACTCCGGGTCAGGCAACACAAAAAAACAGAAAATTTAAATTTTCTAACAAAAATAAAGTCGGTCGGGATTGGATATGTGCGCGGTTGGCGATAGACTTGCCACCTATTACATTGTGGGACTTAGTGTATTCGGCTAGTCGTGGGTGCTCTAGTTGTGCCTGTGCCTACATCTTCAGAGATATGGGTGATAAGATACTTTTGCTGTATTTTTTTGTAATAAAATACCTATTGCAATGAGAGGTTAACATTTTAAGGACCCTATCCGTCAAATAGTTAAATCTAGATCTAAATTACTATTCGGGGATATGGACGTAAAGATACTTACTTTATTAACATATACATTGTTTCATGCACAAAAACACAGCCCTAGTGTCAAATATTACGTGCAAACTTATTATGAATCACTATAGATTAAATAATGGAATTTCTGCATTATGTACGAATCGACAAAATGACGTGGTACTAGGTCAGTACGTCTAGAAAGCAGGGTTGATACATTAATTCTCCCAATTTACTGAACATAACACAAACTCATTCTTGCTATTAATAAATCGCAGATAAAGCTATCGGTTCAGGCCTGGTAATTGATAATTCGTTTGAATTATTGCTAGCTGTTTTATGGGGATAGTCTAGCTAGCATTTATAGATCGTGATCGATCATGAAATTAACGATCATAATGTCAGGCTGTGAATATTTTGTCACATCTTAAGTAAGTAAGAAATTTAAAACCCATATGGAAAAAATGGGTTGAATTGATCGAAGAATAAATTTTGGAATAACATACATATATATCTTCACGCCAAGTCCCTTACATAGAGTAGAGGGTAGGTAGAGAGTACCGAGTGTCAAATCTCACTATCCTGCAGACCTGCCTAGCTTCCTCTTGGTTAATAATAATGAGGTATAATTGAGTAATGATGTATTAATATTATTACTTAATGTGAAGTATTTAAAAAAATAAGACAAATTACACAATTAACGTAAGTATATCTTAAGCTTGTATTTCGACTGTGACAACACTAATATCTACATACACAAATACTAAGTATGCATAAATAGATACAGAGGATAAATTTTAAAAACAAACATTCATATTCCAGACACAATGGCGACTTGATTTTGATCATGATTTCCACTAAATGTGCATCAATAGAAGCATTTGAGAACATACATTGGTAATAACTGTACCTGAATAGTTAAGTATAAATTTGTGTAACAAAAGACTCGAACACTTTTGTTTTCTGATGTATTTGTATTAGCGTTACAAGGGAAAATACGAATCTCTGGACAAATGAAACGTTTTGATCTAACACTATATTCAGCAAATAATTGCTCGTAACATGTTATTCACTGATACTAATAGAATTACATATAAAGATAATATTCCAGAGACTTGCACTTATGACTATCATATAAAAATACTCTGTCTTACGAATTGAAGCAAAACGAACAAGGCGAACAAAATAATTAGAAATACCTAAGTCATTAAGATTAAGTTGCTAGACTATCACATTAATCAGTGCAGCAGCTATGTAAACGTCGACTATTAACTCATTGGCAGATCAAGGGACACTTTCTATAATGATTTAACTGTTGGCTTTTTAACTGCCTTATCTGTACACATTACTAAATCATAAAAGAGCTGTGACTGCACTTTGAATATTGTAGGTCTGGTCTGCTTTTTATATTATAGGAAAGCAAATAAATATATATAGATATCTTTGTGGAACTTTATGTGCCTATAGACAACAAAGATCTTAAAGATGCGGCGCAATACTGAGACTAGATAGTGCCTTACGAAGCCAATTTATTTTTAAATTAAACTTATTCCTGCCGTTCAACTTATTACGTAATGGAACCGGTAGATTTACAGGTAAGGTTAGAGTAAAATCTACTGTATCTATATGTTTTGCATCTGAGGTCTATAGATGACGACGCCGTCGTCTCCTACCATCAGCTTGCGGCTTGCTTGTACGCTATCTAAGAAAATACATAAAATAAAACAAAAGTAATCTTACAAATATTATAAATTTTTATTTTTTCACAACTAAACCACCAACTTTAGTAAAATTTTGCAAGGAAATTGATGAAGACTTGCATTAAAGCAGCATTTGTCTGATAGCTTATGTTTTTACAGGTGAGTGAAAAAACTTTAATGCGGGCGTAGCCGACTTCAAGAGCTAATAAAGTTTAGATCAGGAGCTACCAAATGACGGCCCGCATCCGACATCCAGGCCACCAACTTATTTTGTGTGTACTCTGTGACATTAAAATAATGCTATAGAGTATATTTATGTGCCACCTACTCTGTTGGCCCAAATGTTGACTGGTGGATAATTCCACTAGGCATTAAGTTTACCTTTCTTTTGTAGAATTTTTTTTTCGTGAACGATAAAGGTAAATAAATAAAAATATGTAAGTATTTTATTTTTTACCGCCAATTTCATTTATGCTATTCAACCACAGGGGTAATATTTCTGCTGAGTACCAAATAATCTTATTTCAAGTGTATGTATGCCATATTTTTCCAATGAAAATAAAATAAAAAGAAAAAAAAGAAAACATTTCAGACATAATATCAGATGAGTCCGGACATGTCAACTCGTGACCTTTTTAATCAAGGTTTTCTGAGGAACAGTTTAAAAGTCTGTAGAAATGTCATAACATACAAACTAATCCTTCACCATCAAACATGTTTTCTCTCTGACTATTACTATCGTTGAAACAATGATATTTAAATATAATTGCGTTGAAAGAACAAAGTGATAACTTAAAATTAGTTTGGTAAGTGAGTAACAAAATTACCTCCAAAGGCCTTTTTACGGCTATGAAAACAAGATTTTTCTTTTCAATATTGTAAAATGATGTTATTAGTTTTTTTATTTATAACATTTGTTTATTGTTTGACAGTTTAGTGTACCGGAGAAACCATTCATGCTATTTTATCCACAAATATGTAAAACATATTTAATCCCTTCTGTGGTCTAGTGGCCTAGCGTAGGGTTTGAAAACATGAGGCTTCGAGTTTGTTTTCAGATAGGGCAAATTAAGGTATGATTTTAATTTGCCCTTAAGGTGTGATTTTTCAACTATCGCATATAAAACTCTGCACAGTTTGCCACAAATCTAATTGTGGGATTTAAGTACCTCCGGCTAGTCCTGGTTACACTACTGCCTAAATTAAAGTGGATAAATGGTATTCTCTTTTTAACCCCGACGCTACGTTATAAGTTTGACGTATCTGTCTGTCTGTCTGTGGCATCATAACTCCCGAACGGATTTCAATTTAGTTTTTTTGTTCTTAGACGTGTTTGATGAAAATCGGTGAAGTTGTTTAAAAGTTGTGGAGGTGAAAGTGGGGAGATTAACTGATTTTTTTTTCTTTTTAAAGATAAATTAAGTTCTTGTATCGAGGATTTTTAATTTAATAGTTATTCAACTGTTAAGCTCGAGGGGATTTTTTTCCGTTCCGAATAGTAATAGTCACTTTATGCAAAAAAAAATCCTAATAAAGGTATTAGTGACCCCTAGTTTAGACCATCTGCCTTATTCGTAACTGGGCGGTCTTGCCCGTGTACCTTCAGTAAAAACACCAGCCAGTAATGAATCATGTCTGTCAACTATAAAACTTTTTATCCCGTTCGGTGGTAACTATAACACGTTCAGTTTGCGGTTTGCCGCCATTTCTTTGAAGCCATTTCTTTGTTGCCTAGACCCACTTGCCCCTATTTCTTGGAACATATGGGTCAATGAATATCTTGAGGATTACGGGTACAATGTTAACTTTTAGTTTCAAAGGTCGATAAATCTCCTTTTCTAATTGTAATGCAAGAATATATTAATATAGGTTAATATGGGTTTGACTTAACATGAAATCGTCATTATGTAGTAAGAGTATCTTCACGCCCATATGCTCGAAGAGGTAGGCATCGGTACAATCAGGACACTCACAACTAGCTGAAAATACCAAGTAAAATTATGTGCTACACACCATTATTATCCATGGTGTTTATGGGAGACGCGTATTTTGTATAAAGAGAATGGCCAATATTAATAAAAAAAGTTAAAACGCGAAATTTAAAACCTTAATAAAACAATCGTCTTACTAATAAACATGGACTAACGTACCAATAAAATAATGTTGATATTATAGTCTCTGTCACACTGTGATAAAGACTATAACACCAGGTTGAAGCTTAGAGTACTTTACTCCGCGTTTATTAATGAGACTGTATTTTGTTTAAAATATGTAAAGTATCTTCATGCCCATATCCCCGAAGAGGTAGGCAGAGGCACAACCAGGGCACCAACGACTAGCCGAAAAAACTAAGTCCCACAATGTGATAGGTGGCAAGCCTATCGCCAACCGGGCACATTTCCAATCCCGACCAACATTTGTTTTATTAGAAAGTTGTAAAAATCCAATTTCCTTTTTTGTTGGCCGACCCGGGATTCGTTCCCGAGACCTCATGCAGTCAAGTCCAACACCCGGACCGCTAGACCACAGAGGCGACAATATTTAAAATATGTAGGGCACATAAATCTTTTGTAATTCCCATTATAATAAGAATCACTTCTAGAAATATCTCAATACCATTTGTCAAGAATGGTCCCAAACCTCATGGTTGTAATCGTTACCACATGTAGTACTTTACATTATAAAAACGACCTCACTTGAACTACAAACTGTCACAATAATAGCATAAATATTTCCCCAGTGTTGGTCCCGGATTCCTTTCAAGAATATAGGCCAAGCTTTCTTACCCAGCAGCACCCGCGTCATCTATTTATTTGTCGCCAGTACACGCATGTATCTTTACTAGTTGTTGCCCGCGTAATGGTCCCACGAGACTATTTTTCGGTATAAAAATTCTATTTCGGTATAGGATAGCTATGTATTACTCCAAGTTAACCTCTATGTGTGTGTCAAATTTCATGAAAATCGGTTAAGCGGTTTTGTGCCTGAAGAAGAAACAAACAAACATATTATTAGCTTTGGCGTTTATAATGTTAGCAGAATAATATGCCAAGTCCCTTGCGAGATAGAAAGAGAATATTAAAACGGGAAGTGTCTGGACCTAATTTTTTTCCACGTTCATTATTCTTTTCATACAAAAAGGCCGGGTGCTAAGACCCTTGACGACCTCGAATAGTACCAGATTTGATCGAGGAATATCAACCTAGATTTCGTTAGTACCTACAATTACTCAAATTCAAATTGTCCCTAAGATTGAGATTTATTGTAAAGTTTGACAACTACTTTCTCAGATTGGTATAACCAAAGTATAACTATCTGTCAGTGAGTCAGTTAGATTACGTAAGTTTTGGCCACTGTCATATTTAGAAGGTATGATAGGTTGCTGATTAAAGTATTTGTGTATAAAGCTTAATATTTGAGTTATATATACATACGTTCAAGCCAAGTTCCAGGCGAGGAAATTAGAGAATATCGAGCGTCAAGTAACACGATCCTTACAGACATGCCTAGCTTCCTGCACATTCACGAGTTATTACATTTTTCAAACAAACACGGCGCGGCGGTTTCTTAATTTCATTTGGCAATTATGGCGAGGTCTTATTTTGGCAAAATAATATTTAAAACAGTAAATTTTGGGTGTTTATAGACGTTTGCTTGTTTGCCTTCCAAATCTCAATCCCAAACAAAAGTTGTTAATTTTTATTTCCAGATTTAAATTTTTTTAGCAATTTTCATAACATGAAAACTTCTTGCAAAGTAAAAAACTAAAAAAATCTTTCTAACACGCACCAAATATATTGTAAATTAACTTTGAGTTATATTAATAAGGCGAATGATCCGTAAACCAACATGTAGGCGGAGTTGCTGAAAGCTGAACAATTTATTTGCGAATGCACAAATAAATAACAAAACGTTTAAGAATATAGTGCTTTCTTAAAAGGTATTCCAAACTAAAACAAAAGATAATGACACTAAAATCTACCAAAAACTGCCTGAACATATAAGTAGCTTAATTTTATTTGCAACTTCCATCCAAAATGGAATCGTGAAAACTGTTGAAATTATATAAAAGTGTGTCAAATGTAAACAAGCGATAATCGTCTTTACAAACATAGAATAATGGCCAGTTTTGTGTAAAGTTAATTGCAAATACGGTATACGAAGGTGGATATGGAGCATCAGAATACATGCAAATATGAGAACGGACCCCACACAGTTTCTGTTACTGAGTAAACATTACGGAGAAGTGAAAGAAAAAAATATTTATTGTTCCAACCACAGGTTGTGGATAGTGCAGCGCTCATTTTTGTAACAATGCTCGGCTTGTTGAAATCATTTTGCATATTATGATTTTAAATACACTAGTACAATCCTCCTAAAAATTTAGTTTTGAGCAGAAATATATTTTTTCAACTGGTACGACTCGATAAACAATAACATTTAATAATACTGAAAATAGGTGCAATAAAAAAAAACTTTTGATAACATAATATAATATATCACTCTCTCCATATTCAACATCTTAATAGCTTCCTGTGAGAGATATAAGTAGCAATACGTTGGTAAACTACGTGATCAAAAAAAATATACTTTAAACTAAATAGTAAGACGTCGCCATCTTCTTTTGAAAGAAACAGTAACCTAATCAGTTTATATAGACGTCCATTTTATTTGAATTCATTCTACCAACTGTGACCAGACTGCCTATCGACATATGACTAATAGGATACGTGAATTTTTTTTTATGATGTTGGAAGGCAAACAAGCAGTCGGATTTCCTGATGGTAAGAAATTCACGCCGCCTAAAGATACCAAAGGTGGTTATGGTGCGTTGCCAACCTGAGAGCCGGGATGTTAAACCTCGAGCAAAAGTAAGTTTATCGGCTACTTTACCCTCCGAACCAAAACACGTCAACAGCAAGAATTTAACTTAATGGCGGCAGGAATATGTAAGGCTAATGTACCAATCCGCGTGAGTCGCTACGAAACTCTACCACATAGTCAGATGTCACGGTGTTAGTGACGGTAAGAATATGGTCGCCTTGACGAGGCGCCTGGCAAGAAGGCAGGTGATCTATTCTGCAAAGGAGCCCAGATCAACACTGGGAAGAATAACATTAATGACATGAAATAATGGATGAAATAGCAAAGTGTTTACCTAAAAAGCTTTTACAAGAAAATGCGTTGGCTATTTAATCCTATTTGCGAACTGGCAGCATTGTTAATTTTTCAAAATGAAACCGGATCTCATAAACTTCTGTTGATTTTTTACCTAAGGTAAGAAATAGTAAGGAGGTATATAAAGTAGGTAATTTTTTTTAATAAAAATGAAACAAATTAATAGAAGATTTATGTGGTTGATAGCAAACGCTCACGGGCATTTATCCAATCTTGGATCAAATAAAGTTTGCATTTTGGATAATGAGTTTTTTAGAGATGTCACTTTGAAGGCTAAAAACATAGTGATCCGCAAATGGTAAAAAAACGTATTGAAGGTGGTAAAGATGCCAATCTGCGACCTGAATGCAAGTCTCTTGCTTGAGTAAGTTTACTGGCAACTTTTATATTTCAGCCCGAAACGCTATCACAACCATCACTGACGTTATGACGGAAAAAATTGGTAAAACGTTGGAACTGTCACTATCCAGTAAAATCTACTACTTAGCTTGGTTTAGCTTAGGTCACGCTGTTGTAACAAAAGAATGAATGCCACAATGTTAGTTCTGCGTGGTAGCAAACTGTGAACCTATTTTCTTGCAAGGAACCCGAGACTGGGAATTACCTAAAGCGTAAGTATCACATCGACCGCCTCGTTGGTCGAGTGGCTAGCGTACACGCCTACCTACACCGACTAACCGCGAGGCTCGGGTTCGACTCCCGACGGGGGCAGGAATTTGTGTGAACATTTAGATGTCAGCATTTCTGGGTCTGGGTGTTTATTAAATTTATTGTGGTATGTATTTAAGTATTTTTATGTATTAGTGTCGTTGACTAACACCCATAACACAAGCATATAATTTGCTTACTTTGGGGTTAGATTCAATTTGTGTAACTTATCCAGGGATTTAATTATTTATTATATTACCGTGATTAACAGATAGGTAGCTGGTCTCATAAAAAGCTTACTTTTTATAGGCGAAGCCTACAAAATAGAAGTGTAGTTTAGATGACAGCTCGATCAAGAAACTCGCTCACGGCAATAAATGACGTAGCCGAGGACATGTACTTAATTTGAAGTAGACAAGTCTTTCATACTTTAACACTACGGCAAAAAGAAGCTAAATAGGAGCATAGTTAATTTGTAAATTGTAACCTCTTTAATTTATTGATACCTACTCCTAGGTAATGAAAATTTTCATATTGTTGTAATGAAGTGGTCACACCCGAATAAACCTTTACATGGTTTTTGGTTTCCACAACCAAAAGTTTGTTAAGTTTAAATATCTTCACGCACATATCCCCGAAAGGACAGGCAAACGCACAACCAGGGCACCCACGACTGGCTGAATACACTAAGTCCGACAATGTGATAGGTGACAATTGTTCATAAGTGGCAACCGGGCATGTATTCAACCCCGGCAACATTAATTTTATTAGAAAATTGGAAATGTATATTTTCTATTTGTTTCTGCTTTCCGACCCAGAGATCGAACCGCGACCTCAAGAAGAAGTCCAACGCCAGACCGCTAGACCACAGATGCGAAGTTTGTTTTCTAAAATGTCAATAAATAAAAAGTTCTCGAAACTACTTCAAATTTTTACATAATATTTTAAAGTAAAGCGCAAAGAATCATAGTAAATGATTGAACGTAAAAGCATGAATTTAGACTGTGATTCAGCTCAGTAATATGGGTCCTTTTTTATTTTATGTTATTTTTAAAATAATATTTTTTATTTTAAATATTTATTGTTGTCTATGTTTTCATACATGTTTAATGGTTTTTCAGTTATTCAACGATTCTATCGCCCCTGTGGTCTAGCGGTTCAGTTGTTGGGACTTGACTGTTTGAGGTCCCGGGTTCGAATCTCGGGTCGGGCAACAAAAAGAAAATTGGACATTTCCAATTTTCTAATAAAAAAAAAACTTGGGATTGGATATGTGCCCGGTTGGCGATAGGCTTGTCACCTATTACATTGTGGGACTTTGTGTCTTCGGCTAGTCACGAGTGCCCTGGTTGTGCCTCTGCCTACCCCTTCGAGGATATGGGCGCGAAGATACTTTCTTTCAATCCCACTCTTTCTCGGATATTATACTTAATACTTAAATAGATACCAGAATAAATTTAATAAACACCCAGAACCGGAAATGCAGACATCTAAATATTCATCACACAAATTCCTGTCCCCATCGAGAATCGAACCCAAGCATCGCGGTTGAATAGTGTAGCCACTTGACCAATGAGTCGGTCAAAATAGTTTTACGTAACATTATAATATATCATTCCTTATGGATCCTTCTGTTTTTCGTAGAAGTTGTTGGATCAGATTCATTATTTTTTTGGTTGTTGTCATTTAAATTATAACTAAAACACTATATATGTAATATTTTTTAGAGAAGCTATTTCTATTTTTTATCTAATCTCAATCATTTCTATTCGCGTTTGTTAATAATAAAAAAATATAAGACAGTCAAATAGCTTATCATAGAGCTTTCGTAAATAAATAGTATTATTAAAAACAAAAATTTAATCATATTTAAAACTTCTTAATCATCTAACACTGTGCATTCCAGCTTTTTATTACATCAAATTTAAAATATTTAGTTATTTACACTGCATCATCAGACCAGATTAGAGCAAAATTTATCAGTGATTGAGCAAGAAATAATAAACAAGATAAGTGCTTACTGCACTAAATGCAAAAAAATGGCTTTATTTTCATCAAAAAGATTCCATTAGATAATTCTTTTTAAAAAAGTTAATGAAAAATGTATACGTTATTAAGAATAATCATAAACTTCAAATTTTTTTATTACCCTCTGAATGAATGAACATCAAAATCTGTACAATATTGGTCGAGCAATCGTGTAACCAATTTAAAAAAAATATCACCATAATTGAGAACATTTTTTTAGAGTCGGTTAAAAAACAATGTTGCGACAAGAGAGGTGTGCAAAAAAGATTATGATTTGTTCTATTTAGAGAAATGGCTCTCAGGCTTAGTGCGTATGACATGTCTACCCTATAATGATAGAAGTTCTAGGTTCAGGAAATTTATGCAAAATATTCATCCAATAATCGGGAGTTTTGGTCGTTACGAAGTAACATATAGCTGTAATATATTTTGACGCATTTTAATAGAGACTACTCCGTTATGGTTCTAATCTAATTCGTATTTTATTATAACGGAGGAATGAAACTGTTGCTTAACACCTTGTCCAAACGAAATAAAAAATACATTTAATTTTTAACCGACTTCAAAAAGGATGAGATTGTCAATTCTTATTTAAGAAACTTCGAAAAAACGAAATGGTGTAGGTATTATTTTAACGTATGTTAATCGTTTTCTTTATTGTTCCTGAACCGATTTTAAAAATTATTATTTTTGTATTTAAAGTATTGCCTTTGGTGGCAATGGATGAATCTAATAATGTGTTCGCGGGTAAATCGACAAAAATACATATTTTTTGTACGTAGTGGCCTTATCAAAATCAAAGTCAGTTACTTGGCGTTTTACTGCGTTACAATTATTTTTGATTGGTTTTGTACGTTTGTTGTTCGGTCAATAACAAACGGATTTTAAAGCCTTTTTTTAAAAAAAAGGTCATGATTCCGGGGCAGTCACATACATTTTTTATCAAGATCCAACTCTAGGTCATTGAGTTGTATGAAAATGTATGCATTATTAAGTACTAGCTGTTCCCCGCGGCGTTGCCTGCCTGGTTAATGGTCCCACAAAACGTTTTTCGGGATGAAAACTACCCTGTGCGTTAATCCAAGTTACCCTCTATGTATGTGTCAAATATCACTAAAATCGGTTAATTAATAAGTAGAATAAATCAAGAGCCACAAGTCGGATCGTCTTTAAGATTATAAGAGGCGACTTTGAAATCATGAGATTTGGAAAAATGTATTCATAGACATAGACCAATCATGACGTGGTAACGAAATTTGAGTTGGTTTCTTACCCTGACGGAAAAGGGGCGATGTTATAAGATTAACGTGTCTGTGTATGGGTGTGTGATTTTCTGTGGGTCTATCTGTGGCATAATAACTTTTGAACGGATGGGCCGATTTCGATGCGGATTCTTTTGTTTTGTTAGGGGTTGGTAAATGTTTTAATTTTGGTATAATTTGCAATGTTTCTGTTACTAATGCAAAGAAATTGTAGTAGTCTTTACTGTCTTACAACAAATTATTAAGGATTATTGTATGTTTCCTTCTCCATTTGTTACCTGACAGCTCGAAAGAGGCGAGCGTATGACAAATGGGTCGTAACCAATAAGACCACTGGTGATAGAATGCTGTGTTACAACTTGACCGGGTAGACCGCTTTACCTATTCCTTCTGCCATAATGACAGTGTCTAGCTCGGTGTAGTAGTATCCGGGAGACGTTCATAACAGACCTGTCAACCCAGCTGCAGAAATATCGATCTTTGTAGATACCAGCAGTGATGTGTAAGCTGTGATGATGGATTTGAGAAAAAGTTAAGGGTTTAAGGTTGACAACTTTTTTTTGTATTTTTTTATTATCTATTAGTAATAAGAACACGTGTCTATATTATTTTTATGTTGTAATCATAAGTAATTATTCGCTGTTTTACATAGTTTCTTACTATTTACATACATTTGTAGATAAAAACTATTCGAAATTAAAATCTTGTAGGGTACTAACTGGCTTAACCTCTAAGATCGACCGTGGAACCTCTCGCGATCGACCGTTTGGGCACCACTGCCCTACAGGGTACGTTTGTCTCATCAGAAGACCTATCAAGAGAGCAGTGTCCGCTGTCATATGCCAGAACATCATTAAACGTATTTTATATAAAAAAATCAAATAGTATTTTTCACACAAGTGTCCAGTATATAATTGCCAGTAAACCGGATTGCTTATCAACGGAAGGTATCGTGATATCAGGATGATGTCAGGCGAGCTATCATTGATTTCTTGTGCATGTTTAGCGGTTGTTCATTAAGTAACAAATTGTGTCACGACGCAGACGGCTCTAGAAATCACCTGGTGAAGGGTCTGATTAGAAGAACTACATTAAATCATTTGACGTAGTAAAAAGCAAAAAATTACATCAAATAATTAAGCACAATAAAACTGCAAAAACCAACTCTATTTGAGTATGTACCACGTCGCGCTTTGAAAATTATTTTTTGTAAAGATTGAAGACAGCAAATGATTCCTTCCTTAATAGAAGAATTCCTTAATGCTCATTAATGATGAGGTTGTTAACATAAAACCAAAATTTATGTGTTAGCGTTATAAGTTATTATATTTTTTAGTTATTATACATGTTTCTTCAACAAGACAATATTAAATCAATGTCTTAGAAAATACAGTTTTAACATAGTAAAGTAGTTAGTAAAGTATTTGCTGAAGTGGTTCATTTGATGTTATGTATTATTTACCGTGCATAATGTATTTACATCAAGAAGAGAACAGTTTTCACACCAAGTAGTTTGTATTGGAGTATAACTTAATAACTGTATAATAGTTTTGTAAACCAAATAAACAAAAAATATATTCAATAACCACTAATTGGATCGTGATAAAATTGATGTAAGACTATCTCGAAAGCATTACCTTTCAGGAAGCAACTATAAAAATCTGTTTGTTATTTAACTTCTTCCTTTCTGTAAATCAAAAACTCTAAATAAAAAAACTTATACAATCAAATGAAAAATCATTTTTGTAGACGTTAATATTGCTTAAACAAAAACGTTACTACTCGTACTAAAAAACTTAAACAATTACTACACAAAAAGTTAAACGATGCTTCAGTATCGCCATTTGTTTGACATCAAATGCAAAAACACTTTAAGGTGTGTACTACACGGCTGGACTTCAAATGTTCAAACGCTCATTTTTGTGAAGATTTTTTAAAAGTCTAGAAACCAGACAGTCCAGAAGCTTTGCTTTTTATTACTAAATTAATATGGACAATCTACGAACACTGTCTAGAAAAACATATGAACAACTAAGTTATTTTTTATTTTTGTCTGTATTTTTTATTGACAGTACTTAATGTAAACTTTCTTAACACCAAAAAATTTAATTTAAGGTTGAGATGACGTTTACTTCTTTCTTAGACGTTGTTCTACCATGACATGATATCGTGATATAATCTTATAGTCGTTGTAATTACCACTCACGTATTTCCACTTCTATTAGAAAGAACAGATATAAATATTCTTGATATAAATCGAGTGTCTATGAAATACTTGGATTACTAGTTCTTAAAAAAAAAGGGACTGCTATATTGGCTTTTCCGATATTTCTAAATGACTACATATATTTAAGTAATCTAGCATCAATTTCATTGAATTTATGTACGTAATGGTACAAAATCTAATAAGGCTTGAACCGGAAAAAAGTTCCTACTATAACATATATCTATTAAGTTTCCAATGATTCTCGAATTTCGAATACGCTCGGACAGTGTATAAGAAAAACAATAATATTTAGGTAAGAGGTCTTATAACTTCACGGGTCGGTCGTGTGAAAATCCCCTAATCGTACAGTCACACAATTAAGTCTTAAATGTTTAACGGTGTTATTATCTTCTATCTATCATAAACTAATACGAGCGATTAGAGAATAAAATGAATGCATTTTTATATAACACTTGTTCCTCGTGACCTATTCAAAAAAAGGTTGTCTGTTACGATTTCATGGATAATCGCTATTCCTCTAGCCATTTTTTTTAATAGTCACACAAATTGAATCTAACCCCAAAGTAAGCAAATTACATATATTATGTTTGTATTATGGGTGTTAGTCAACGATACTTATACATATAAATATTTAAATAGATACCAGAATAAATTTAATAGACACCCACACTTGGAAATGCAGACATCTAAATGTTTATCACACAAATGCCTGCCCCCGTCGGGAATCGAACCCGAGCCTCGCGGTTGGTTGATGTAGTTTGGCGTGTACGCTAGCCACTCGACCAACGAAGCGGTCAGTCATAACACCAGTGTATGTCATTGGCGTGTTCTGTTCTGGATGGTAAAGTAGCTTGTAGTTCTTTTTATTTTTTATGTTAAACGTAGCCTTATTGTTAAATTATTTCATAAAGACCGTAATGTTATTAGTTCTTTTTGTTAATACCTGTGAAAATTCTTTGTTCTTTAGAGGTACCTACACCTATTGTGAATTATTAGATAACAAAAGATCATTTTTATCACGTATTAATTTGTTTTTATACGTTATTATTAATTGCGCCATTGTCTTATTAGATCGTAATTAGTCACTGTTTATTATAGGTAGCATAATTTTTAATTCACTGGTTGTTTTTTTAAACGGCTCAAAAAGGAAGTTTATATGTTTACTAGCTGGTACCCGCAATGCTGCTCGTGTTTTCGTTCCCACAGGTTTTTCGGAATTGAAACGATTCTATATGTTAATGAAAGTTAACCTCTCTACGTGTGCAAAATTTCATGAAAATCTGTTTATCAGTTTTTGCGTAAAGGAGTAACAAACAAACAAACATACAAACTTTGAATTTGTGAAGTATAATTTGCAAGCATTATTTTTCTTGAAGTATAACACCGTTAAGGATTTTTTGCGTTTAAACACAAAATTATGTAAACGTGCGTTTCTACTTCCGAAAAGCGGGACATTTCGCGTCCCGCATACACCCTAAGCGGGACGTGGTGTTAAGGCACACATAAACAGAACATCCCGCAAATAGTGAAAAGGGTGACAACCCTATTGGCAATGTATATTATATTTGGTGTTCTAAACGGTAAGTGTCTCTAACCATCAGGTAATCCATTTGCTTGTCTGCTTAATAAAAAGTATAACAAAAAAAGGGTACGATAGATTGGTTTATTACCATTTAGTGTTTTGCCAGACAACGATATATAAAAGAAATATAAGTGAGAAAGACTGGCTTTTTTTAAACCTTATTTTTGTCAATTTGTAGTTTTGGCGTTACTGGAATTACTTGAAACTGACATAATACATATTATAGGGAGCTACTGTTTTAGATTTTATCCTCTGTGTGGTCTAGTGGTCTGGCGTTTGGAGATCCTGGGTTCGATTGCCGGGTCATCTAACTCAAAAATGTATTTTTTTATATTGTTGACTGGTTTGTGGGCACTAATTGTGGATTCCGTAGTTGAAGTTCTGTAAATCTTCGAGGATTCAGGCATGAAGATGCTTCACTTCATTTATTTATTTAATTTTATTGTAAGTACACCAAATAAAATTGTTTGGTACAAAAGGCGAATATAATGTCAGCTGGCATTTTCATCATTCAAAAGTGAAGTCTGCAGATGCCACATAACAGTAATATTATATATATTATGTATATGAAAATTAATTCCTGTTCGTTAGTCCCGCTATAACTCATGAATGGCGGGCTCCGTTTGAATAATTTTAGTTTTCAATTATATAGGAAATCTAGCAACAGTTTGAAACAGAAGACAAAGAGAAAACTGTGAGGAAACTAGGAAAATCAATATTTTAATTTTTCACGTACAAACTGAAAGGGTGAAAACAAGTTTTCCAGAATTGCTAGAAAACTACATTAATACTTTTCTGTATAATTTAACGTTTAATAGTTATTTTTTAATATGCAAAACTATTACTATTTGAGCTCTAATTTACAATCTACCCTATGATGTTAAAGTAAATATGTTTATTTCAGTCAGTTCTGAGAAAACCGAGTTACAAGTAAAACATTTGTAAAATTTTATATGAAAAAATTGCTTCGTAAAGGCAATAGCGTACCTATTGATCGCCGGAACACCAAGTTTTAATTCAATTCTTCATTACCATGGAAATAGAGCTCGCTCGTATGACGCAATGCAAATTACCGTCGATATCAACAGTTCCAAACCTAAAACATATCGAAGACAAACCAACATCCGGTTAATCGATGCATCGATTGGAAATTGATCAATTAAAAAACATTGACTCCAAACACGTTAAATACTCGTTCCAATCAACTCGATGTACACTCGCGTTCAAAAAAATCTGGGTACATTTTTTTATTAATATATTTATACCAGCTGACCCGGCAGACGTTGTTCTGCTATGTTTTTAATGTGATTTCAGTAAAAAAGACTCCTTTAAAGATTACTGACCACATGCCACAAATCTAGGCATTTGCTGACCAGAGGCAAAGATTGTTTGATTTATCTATTATTTATGATATTGGAAGGAAAGTAAGCAGACCGATTTCTTTGTAAGAAATTCACACCACCTAGAGACACCAAAGGCGATGCGTTGGCAAACTTAGGCCGAGATAACATCCCGCTCCTCGAGCAAAAGTAAGCTTACCGGCTACCTTATCCTCTGAATCGGAACACATCAATAGCAAACATTGGCTTTATGGCGGCAGGATTAGGGAAGCTAATTACCATAATTTACCCAGTGTAATAAAACTATCGAAATTTGATCTAGTTACATAGTTGGTTTATATAAATTCAAAACAATAAAAGTTCTTACTGTTTAACTCCAAAAAAAAAGTAAACACTCACTGAACACGTGCTTTACTAAAAACTGTTCAAAATTGAATTCTCAACCAATCCTATTAATATTATAAATGGGAAAGTTTGTATGTATTTATGTATGGATGTATGGATCTTTGTTACTCTTTCACGCAAAAACTATAAAACCGATTACGATGAAATTTGGTATGTAGGTAGCTGAAGACCCAGAATAACATATAGGCTACTTTTTATCACGGAGTTCCCGCGGGATTGGGACTTACGCGGGTGAAACCGCGGGGCGCAGCCAGTATACTATATAAGAACCAATATACTATATGACAACCAGGTCACGTGTAGTAAGTTATTGGTTGAATATCAGGTTTAGATAGTGTTTAGTTATGTGTTTATACACGTGTCTATATTTTTGTCCAATGAGCGTTTTATCAAAATTCATGAAACATACTTACAAAATATCTATTCATATATTCAAAATAACTAGTCCTTTATACATAACCTTCGAATCATTTTTACTTATTTTTGTAACTTGCTGCTCTTGCTCAGTTTGCTTGCCTTCGCGTTGTGTTTCATAACTGTCCTAACCTAACCAATTCTTATTCTATTCGTGTTAAACAAAAACAGCTAAAACCGTAAAAGGCGAACATGGGCTTACCGTCACTAACACCGTGACATCTGATTAGGTGGTAGAGTTAGTACCACCGCCTTACCTATTTCTGCCGCCATAACGTCATGACGTGTTCCGGTTCGGAGAGTAAGGTAGCTGGTAAAGTTACTATTGCTCGAGACCTAAAATTCGGGCCTCAGGTTGGCAACGCACCTTTGGTGTCTCTAGGCGGCGTGAATTTCTTACCATCAGGAAATTCGTCTGCTTGTTTGCTTTCCAATATCATAAAAAAAGTTATTCAAAATTTGAGTAGTTATATTATGTTGATTATTATATAAAATGTAAATAAAAATGTATGGCTTTAAAACATAAAAGTGCAAAAGATGGTTATGTTGAGAAAATACAGGAAACAAATTATAATATAGTAGATGTGTATGAATTTAAATGTTTCGGTAATATGAACTTTAAGAACAGAGTAGTTACTTGTTACAATAGTTAGTTAGCATTTTCGAAGTTCGTACTACAAAGAGTTGCAAATTTAGATGAAATTAAGCGCAACCCCAATTTTAATGTCATCAGTTACTATTTTAATTAGCGAAGAAGGAAAAGGAGAGTAGCTTCTGCTGGAGAAATGACAACTGTCCCCACCTTTAGCGACGCGCCAGTAATATAGATGCATAATAGATATTATTAGAGCGTCGCTATATCTTCGACCACGTATTCAAGTCTACCGGCTATTCTGCCCTGCAACACAGATCACAGCAATGGCGATACAGGCGAAGGTATTATATAGGAGTGTGAACTAGTAAAAGCTCTTATTTTCAGTTTAGCAACCATTTCTATAATTATTACTAAAATTAAACATTTGCTAGATTTCCATGACTATAAAACTGATTTTCCACAACGGCCCACTAAAGTAACAAACAGTTTTGTCCGACACAAAATTTAAAACCTAAAAATATGTCTAAAACCAATAGCTACACAAATAATTATAAATACGGAAACATATAACAAATGCGGAAAATTCGTTTTTAATTGTATTGTCAAAAGAGTTCATGTTTCTTTGAACGCCATTGTACACACAAATTAACATATTTGAATTTGATTATAGTTACACAATCGAGAAGTGAATCTTGAATGACAGATTTTATGAGAATTACTTTGAGAACCACTGCAGTTGCGTGCTTACTGGTTTTATAATACGACAAACATTTTTTTTAAAGTATTGCTCCTTATAACCAATCTGTTACAATCATTAAAATTTGAAAAATATTTTCTTGTTCGTATATTTAAGTAGAAGCACAATCAGGGCATCCACGGCTCGCCGAAAACACTAAAACCCAGAATGTAATAGGTGGCTAGCCTATCACCAACCGGGCACATATCCAATCCTGAGCAAAGCTATTTTCATAAAAAAGTTTAAAATTCACATTTTCTACTTTGTTTCGACCGACCCGGGGATCAAGTCTGGGACCTCAAGAAGTCAAGTCTGACGCCGGAATACTAGACCACAGAGGTTATTTATTAATTAGCTGTTATTGACACTACGGAACTAGGAGACTAGATTTTACTTTTATTTTATTTTATTGATTCGATATTTTTTAAAAACACACTAAAAGAACATGCACGCCACATGCCCGAAGAGGTACGCCAGGGCACTCACAGCCAGCCGAAGACATGTAAGTCCCATTATGTGATAGATGTCATTCCTATCCGCAACGGGGCACGTATCCAAACCCAAGTAACGTTGTTTTATTAATAATTGAAAAAATATATTTTCGTTTCGCAGAACCAAGATTCGAACCCAGAACTTTATGAAGTTAAGTCCAACATACTTTAGAGGCGATCAATCTAAATATTTATGGTGAAATCGAATAATAATAATAAACTGTTATGTTAAAATATTTTTCAATAAAATTATAAATTTTAAGTTCATACTTACCTAACACTTCTCTTTTACACATCTAGGGAACTTCGTATTACATAATAGGAAATAAATCACATTAGATTTCAGTATATTCTCATCGTCACAATCTTCCCAGTCCCATATACATTTCAGCAGCAGTCGTCTGCTCCCCCGACTCACTGATTTATAGGTATTTTGATCTTGAATTTGTCGGGTCGTGGCTTATTTAAAATGTGGGCATGGATTGACGTATTTTCCTAGTTTATTTTATTACATTTCGGCTGCAGAATACTTAACTATCGTGGATCAAATAAAATTATTTAAAAATTAAATTAAAAATTTATTATTAAAAAATGTAAATGAAAAATTGTTTCTTTTTTTATTTGTCTCAAATTTAAGACTCCATTTAGTCTGAAGATGATCATATTTAGTATACGGGTACATTATAGTCTATACTAATATTATAAAGTGATTATATTTCTAACTTTGTTTGTAGGGGGTAATCTTCGGAAATACTGATGAAAAATTCCTTCAGAAAGATGCACTATTATTTGATTTTTATTTAAATTTATGATGTAACATAACTATATTTTATAATAATAATAATGTATTATTTGTTGTTCTTCACAAAAACTGCTTCTTAAATTAAGTACACTTTTGTTAATTAATTAAATATACCGATTAAAAACCAGATTTTGTTAGAGTCTGGAGCCTGTGTTAAGTACAAGTACTTTTTATTATAGTAGGAAAATTGCTGTTTTACCTATTCCTGTCACCATAATGACTTTTGTCATGTTCTGGTCCGGAGGGTAATGAAACCAGTAGATTTGCACAATTGGCTGACATCCCGGCCGCAGAACAGCGACGCACCCGTAACATCTGTGGTGTGCATAGGCCATGATTGTCTCTTATCATCAAGAGATACTTGTTCGCTGAACCACCTCATACAAAGTGAGCACGGGTCGGCTGGTTTTTATAAACTTCAAATAACTATAGTAATTGCTTTGTGTAATAAGTGTAAGTTTACTCACTTGGATAAAGTTTTCCGCGAGGGCAATAGCGTTCTAAATTCAAGTTATAGTTAAGCTATAATAGTTTTTAGACGCTTTTATGTAAGTTCATAAACGCTTCTTACAATTAAGTTGTTCTAGAGTAGAAATACTTTTATGATCAAACATATATTAGCTTTGAATATGTAAAGACCAATACCACTTTTTATCCTGATAGGTTTAAGAAGTGTTTCTTGTGAGATAGTAAAAATAATTAAAAGTTGCGGGTAGCATTTACTACTCGTGCATTGTTTATTGTAAAATATATTTGTATTCACAAATAAGATGTAAATAATCAAAAATTAAAATTTCCAATAACTCCGACAAACCTTATCCTCATTGTAGGTAAAAACAACCTCAAGCACGTCAGTTTTAAAAATATTCGTATCTAAATCGTTCCAATCGTCGAGGCATTATGATTCCACAAACACACACACGCACACGTATCAAACTTTTAGACATCCCCAATCAGTTATAGTATAGAATCATTTATAGTATAGAAGGATTTTTTTTAATCTAAATCAAATTTTGTGAAGTAGAAGTATTTGATAAACAAGAAAAAATCAGGGCCTTTATTAAATTTCTTAAATAATTATTAGTATTCTTCTATTTACCAGTATGTTTGACTAAAACTTATTCGAATCCAATTCCAACCCAAATGCGGGCAAAGCTGTATAATCTAGTAATAGTGGTTTTAGTTTTAGATTTATTCCTGTACTGAAACAAATTTTCACAAATTGTTGAAGAAAGAGAAGCTTCATTTCGAACAAAATCAAACCCGTACCTTCACCTCTTACTGACGACGCTCTAACCAGTAGATTTATTGAGGACTGAAATCAAATCGCTCATCACTCACTATTGAAGACTCACGAGTTCAATTCCTGTCCAAAGTATGTTTTTTTAAATGTTATAATATTTAGTATTTACTAAACCAATATTTACACATTTATCAAGATCAGTGGTCAGGAAGTCTTAATTGTTTTATCAGACATGTTTTCACTTCCTAAGACAATGCGCCTCCATATTTGTTTTATATTAGAAAAGATAACAAAGATAAAGAAGTGTTTACACAAGGTAAGCTGCGACTAAATTGTGTACGCGACTTAATCCGTGTGGAATGTGTTTTTCAATCTTGTTACTAGGTGGCAGTGTTTGGGTGTTCCATGTTTGCTTGTATTGAGTAACCTTTCAAATTTTAAAAAGAACCGGAAGGATATGTGAAGTTACAAGGCGGTAAAGTGCTTTGTAGATGCTCCCAGGGATTGGTAACACCGTCCTATCTCAATTTTCCCAATTGGTGTTTTTCAATCTTGTTACTAGGTGGTAGTGCTTGGGTGTTCCATGTTTGCTTGTATTGAGTAACCTTTCAAAGCTTAAAAAGAACCGGAAGGATATGTGAAGTTACAAGGCGGTAAAGTGCTTTGTAGATGCTCCCAGGGATTGGTAACACCGTCCATTCTCAATTTTCCCAATTGGTGTTTTTTAATCTTGTTACTAGGTGGTAGTGCTTAGGTGTTCCATGTTTGCTTGTATTGGGTAGCCTTTCAAAGTTTAAAAAGAACCGGAAGGATATGTGAAGTTACAAGGCGGTAAAGTACATTGTAGATACTCCCAGGGATTGGTAACACCGTCCTATCTCAATTTTCCCAATTGGTGTTTTTTAATCTTGTTACTAGGTGGTAGTGCTTGGGTGTTCCATGCTTGCTTGTATTGAGTTACCTTTTAAAGCTTAAAAAGAACCGGAAGGATTTGTGAAATTACAAGGCGGTAAATTGCTTTGTAGATGCTTCCAAGGATCGGTTACACCGACCTATCTCAGTTTTTCCAATTTTTTGGTCCTGGTATTCTCAGTAGTATCTATTTTATCACCTCTGTGGTCTAGCATTCCAGGTGTTGGACTTGAATTTATGAGGTCGGGTAACAAAAGATACTGTGGTTTTTCCAACTTTCTAATAAAAAAATGTTGCTTGGGATTGCATAATATATGCCCAGTTGGCGATAGGCTTGCCACCTATCACATTGTGGGACTTAGTGTCTTTGGCTAGTCTTGGGTGTCCTGGTTGGGCCTCTGCCTACCTGTTCGGGGATATGGGCGTGAAAATACTATACTTTACTACTATAAAAACCAAATATTATCCAACAAGGCTGCAGTAGATTAAAATATTGAAAGTGTAAGAAAAAAGTCAAAGTTATTCAAAAAAAGTTACGCATTTTCTGAACTCTATTTTTCTTCCTTGAGATCTGTTGTAAGAAGTTAAAACTTAAACACAGCATGTTATCTACAAGGTAAGTAAGTCTACTTTAAACAAGAATGTAAAGCTAACTTTTTATTTAAATGAGCAATCTAAAATTGACATTACAATATTTTTTTATAGTAAAAAAAATAGTTACAAATCTATACATAAGAAAAATTTTTCAAAACAATGATAGCTACGTATTGTACGTAGGATACAGAGCCCAAAACGGGTTATTAATTTTTTTATCTACTTGTTTGTTCATTTTTCAGGTAAAAACTGCAAAACAGATTTATACAAAATTTTGTGTAATAATAGCTTCCAACTCAGGTCAACATTTAGAATAACTTTTACTAAAATGAAATCTTTCATTTCCCATCCAGAACCACTAGTCACTTACGTCTGTACCTAGGTAATCGTGGGCAATACCTAGCTAGTTATTTAATGATATTGCAAGGCAACAGCAGACTAATTTCCTGATGGTAAGAAATTCACACCGCCTAAAGATACCAAAGGTGCTAATGGTGCGTTGCCAAGTTGAAGCCGAGATCCTCTGTAACACATCAACGGCAAGCGCTGACGTTATGGTGGCAGGAAAAGATACCTAAGGCAGTGGTACCAATCCGGGCGAGTCGCTGCGAAACTCTATCACCTAGTCAGATGTCATAGTGTTAGTGACTATGCTCGCCTTTAACGAGCTGCCTGGCAGGAAGGCAGGAGGAACACGGGGGAAATAGTTAGTCAACAAAATAAAGCATGACCTAGAGGTCTAGATAATATTTTGTTAAATGTAAGAGACAAACTAACAAACGCAATTTCCTGATAATAATAAATACAAGTCGACTTGATACACAAAAGATGCTAAAGGAGAGTTGTTAGTATAAAATCGGAATATATAACCTCTAATTTAAGTTCAAAGCTTACTAACAGACCATGACAATGGCAAGAACTGAATATATAATCGCAGGAGTGGTGTTATTTTAGGCGAATAGAATTTAACTCTAACTCTAACACATTGCAGAAAGAGTATTAAAAAGCCTTATACATTTTTGGGAGCTTTTTCGATCACATTCTATTTCAACAGCTTAATTTACAAGCATTTTTCACGAACATTCGAATTGAAAATGAAATAATAGAGACGGGCGAGTTGTAAATAAACTGAAAACACGAAAACTACATTAGCTTTAAATTAACTTCACGTGTTCGTTTCTAAGTCTGTTAGTTTGAATATTGCTTAATTGGTTTCTGTTTAGAAACATGAATTAAAAGTTCGAGTTTAAGAAAGTTTATACATATCATTAAAGTTTACAGAATTTCTTTGCAGTGATTTCGAAGATAAAAAAAAATAAAGTTTACTTACTGCTCTATGGTATAATTTTTAAAGAAACTACAAACATTTAATTTTATAAGTGTTTTTCAAATTTTAATAACAATTATGTGTATTTAATTTTAAAATAAATATTTACATAAACTTAATAAATTAATAAGAATTAACGAACTTATTTTAATAAAAGATTCTGTATCTCGTAGCTACCCCAAAACAGTAATTTCTAGAAGTTTATAAACTTTTAGATGGCAAGTTATACACGAAATGAAAGAAACAATTACGTTAAGGTCTTGAAATGTTTTGATTATCAAAAGCTTTTAAAGCCTCTACAATATCTTTTAAATCATATAAATTAGACCATCCACCCTTAATCAGAATTTAGAGGGGCACTTATTCATATTACCTATATTATAGCTTCTCTACTTAGCGCATAGTTTCAATAGCATAAAAAATCATTAAAAAAAGTAAAAAGTAGCAGTTATCTTAGTTTATACTTGTACGAAAATAAAACTTAAATAAAAATACCTGTTAATAAGTCCAAAATCACCATATTTAACACTTTCACTTAACACTAGCACTGTTATTTTTTAGGCACTTTAAACACCACGTGCAAACGTTACACAGTCACAGAAAAAAAATAGAATTCGATTTTCAAACTGGTGTGGCGGCGCGCGCGTGCTGCGAGGGTGCACGTGAGACATGCACTGCGGAGCATATTCTATTGTGCGTTATTGAACTTCGCTGAAGAGCTTTCGCGACTGGAGGTCAATTCTGCTGTAATAAAATTTGTTTCAAAATAGATTTCAGAAAAGTATGTATCAAACTAAAATTTACGCGGCATTCTGAAAAAATAAGCATTAAATACATTAACTATGCAGCATTTTCGCCTGTTTTTAAAGAAAATTGCATTATGAAAACGCAAGAGTTTATAGATTACATTTTATATTTTTTAGCTTATTTCCTTTTCTTTGGTTTGTGTATTAAATACTTAGATTTTTCCCACTTAAATGGCTTTTTGAGTTAGATGTACGTAATTTTGTAAGAAACGAGATACATGTTGTTGGTTTTTAAATAATACTTATTTAAAAAATATCTGTTTTTTTTTTCATTATAACGTTTTTATATTTTGTGTACAATGATATCAAAACATATATAACAAATGCCAAAAAAACAATTTGAAAAACTTAAAGAATTACTATTAGTTAAAAATCTTTGACCGTCAGTAACTAAAAACAAACTGTGCGTTAAAAGATAAACTTATCTTTAATTGAAAAGTCCTGAAGACGCTTCAAAAATAAAATCGAATGGTTTTAATATTAAATGTTAAATAAAGTGTATTGTGAAAAGTCGAATTCAGAAAGGATCTATACAATGGAATTATATGCGGCGACTATGAACAGTATAAATTAAAATGTAATTTTACTAAAAAATATATTATCTTGATATGATTATTTGTTAAAAACGATGTTTTCTTTTTTATTTATTAGTTAATAGTTGCATACGTAAACAACAAGGAGGAGAAAACACAAACAAATAACAAGACATAAATGGCGAGCTTATCTCTAATAAGAGATATCTTACAGCCAACCTAAGATACGATCTGTATATCTTTTATTATTTATTTTATATCTCTATCTTATTATTTTAAACCTAATATTCAAGCATTAGAAATTTTACATTTTAAAAATATTCTGCCTAAGGCCGTCAAATGAAGTTGTTTCAAACTTTTATGCCTTTATTTAGTGTCATTTCTTCGCTGTTTGTAATAAAATCTACAAGTCCAATTTGATAACTTTCCGGTTATAGATAGAGCTGAAATTTTGCACACATGTTTAAACATAATTTAAGTCGGATGACAATGCAAATTTATTATTACATGGAGATAGAATCAGAATCAGAATAATCTTTATTCACATGAATCATACAAATACCACTGGTATTTGTGCGAGTCGACATTTTTTTAAACTTCCACCACATCGGAATCTACCCGCTCTACCCGATGGCTATAGGAACTCAGTTCCTAAGCCATAGAACCCCATCGTGATTTGGCTTGAATGTTTGATATTTTCCTGTTGTTTGTCCAGTTCAGTTTTTTTTATGATAATGGTAGCCAAACAAGAAGACGGATTTCCTGATAATGAGAAATTTACGCTGTCTAGAGACACCATAGATGTTAATGGTGCGAAGTTGAGTAGAATGGACCATCTGCCTCTCTCCCATGCAGCTTGTAAGAGACAAGTACTGGTTAAAATAAAGGTCTGTACTAACTAGAACACTGGTGCTACATTACTATGCAGCACATTGCACGGTTAGGAATCCACCGCTTTACCTATTCCTGCTGTCACGATGCTTCTGTCACGTTCTTGTTCGGAGGGTAGGATATCCAGGACAGGACATGCCGCAGGACAGCGACATACCTATAACATCTATGGTGTGTATAGGCCACGTTTGCCTCTTACCATTAGGAGACCCACTTGCTTATTCGCTGACCTCTCACATAAAAAACACATAACATTTCAAGTTCGCGTATACTGCTTGGAATAGCCCTGACACATAAAAGCTTGACAATTTTTTTTTGTCAAAAAATTGAAATTGTTAAACACATCAAGTAGGCTATTATTTTTGATGCTGGAGCTGGCATATGGCTACAGGAACTCCGTGATTAAGCAACCTAACCCTATAGAGCTTGGATTTGTTTAATTTGTCTTAAAAAATACTTCTCAAGTCTATTGTCCCTACATATTAAAGCTTGTCAATTTGTTTTTGTCAGAAACTTATTTTATTGTCCACATCAAGTAGAAACATATTGGTTTTAATAATAGAGCTTGCAGGTGGCTATAGGAACTCAGTACCTAAACAGTGTAATGCATAAAATGTGCTAATTTTATTTTATAAAAACTTATTATCAAGTTGAAAGAGATTTTATCTATTTTAAAGAGCTTTTTTCTCTGTCAATGCTGGTGTTCCCCAAGGCTGTGTGATTTCTCCTACTTTGTTTCTTCTGCATATCAATGACATGTTGCAAATCAGTGACACTTATCGCTATGCAGACGACACTACTGGGGAAGCCTTATACTTTGGCCGACAAAATACATCTCGGGAACATGTCATCGAGAACCGGAACCAACTTGTCACTAAAATTTACAATCTTTTGTCTAAAAAAGACTCCCTTTGTCGCATCTCCTCGATTTGAGAGCTTTTCCTTACTGCCAAAGCCTGCATTTATTTGCAGCCGGGCAATTATCAATCGGCTAGATTCCTTGGCGTTGCGAAGAGATGTTGGTTCACTCAGTATTCTCTACCGCATCTATCATGGGGAATGCCCTGAGGAGTTGTTTGGTTTAATTCCAGCGGCTGATTTCCACCTTCGGACATCGCGTCAGAGCTTAAGGTATCATGCCCATCTACAACTGTGCGATTCCGAAGATATTTCTTACCCCGCATAACACCTTTGTGGAATCAGTTACCGAGGGCGGTATTCCCAAACGATTATGGCTTAGGAACCTTTAAGAAAAGAGCGTACTCATTCTTTAAACGTCGGCAACGCATTTGTAATACTCCTGGTGTTGCGGATGTCCATGGGCGGAGGTGATCACTTTCTAACAGGTGACCCAATTGCTCGTTTGCCTCCTCTTCCATAAAAAAAATCTGATGATGGAGCTAGCAGGGTCTAAAGGAACTCAATAATTAAACAATCCAACCCTATCCAGCCGGGGTATGTTTAATTCGTCCTAAAAAATACTCTAGTCTGATTACATTGACCTTACATATTAAAGCTTGTCAGTATTTTTTGTTAAAAACTTATTTTGTTGCCACATCTAGTAAAAAGAGATTAAAGTGAATTTGCAGCAGAATAGAACGTTTGTTTAACGACAGTACTAAAAGTACCGCTACGATTATTGATAAATAAATATCGACGGACTTTACTGGCTCGTTACAGAGTACGTATTTCATGTTATAGCACGGTTGTACTGTTTATATTCTCTTTCGTAATTTGTTAGCTAGCCCTTTGGTTTTCGTATTAAAATATTTGTTACTGCTACTTTGTTTACTGCGGACTTCCCAAATATGCGTGTACCTTTTTTGTGTTTTATTTGAGAACTGTCATTTAACCGATCATTTTTCGTTGTTTTTATTTATTCTATTTCTTGGTTTTTTATTCTCATTTTAATTCGTAGAGGATTCGATAATGATTTATAAAAATTAAGGATGGTAAATGAGTAACACCTACATATTAATTTCTCCGTCATTTTTGGTTCATTTCTTTTTTATTAGAAAGAGGTACTCTCTTCGGTTTCGAGTCGATCTCTTTGCAATTAAGTCTGGAACTAATGTAAGAATTTCAAGAAAATATCTTCCGCCCATCAGGAAGTATCTTCACGCCTATATCCCCTAAGAGAGCACTCACAATTAGCCGAGGACATTATTTCACACAATGTGATAAGTGGCAAGCCTATCAATCAATCGTCAATCAAATAAGATTGAACAACGTCATAAATTATTTTTAATGTGTCAGAATAAAGTTCTTATGAAGAGAAGAACCGGGAAAATGCCAGGGCAAATAGGAAAATCAATACTTTATTTTTTGTTACATAAGCTGTCAGTAATTGTTAATGTCAAGCGAAACGAAGTTCGCAGTTCGGCCATTACTTAATAATAACGTTTTAAAGAAATATTACTTTAATCATGCTAACTGCTTACTTCAAACAGCACCTTTATTGTACAATGCAACAAGGCCAACTTTTTGTGTTGGTACATTGTACAAGTATTATGGAAATAATATTGCTATAGTGCGTTGCGGATAGGGCGTCAATAATAACTGTTATGAAAATTACGGTTTTTTAAACTTTCTTACTCAATAAAATTACATTCACACAGTTTCACGCCAAGACCCTTGCGAAGTAGGCAGAGCCACAGCTTCTTACTGAATAGGCATTTTCACAACATCGGTGTCACAGACAGTGCTGTATAGAGCTGTGACACATAAGCGCGCACGCATGAAGAAGAAAAGCCATTCCTTGCATAACCTAAATGCAAGGTTGTGGCAAAATATCAGAATCAGCTCCTTCGAGGGCTGCTGATCTTGCGGGAAATCACAGGAAATTTGCAGGGTCTACTGGATTGCAGGCAAGAGCTGGGATAGCTGAAATAGCCGTATAATAGCTTAGAATGAATGCTATGCGATATATACTGCCCGTGAACATAAAACTGCCGAACGTAGGATGAGGAAACTGTTGAAAAAGAAGGCCATATTCGAAAGGTGGTAGGAGCTGTGGTCGGTGTCCACTCAAGGCAGAGACTTGTACAGGTTCTTCCCGGACGTAAGTCAACGTTTGTGCAACAGGTGGGTGAACCCCGACTATACAGTTTCTCAACTCCTTACGGGACATGGGAACTTTAGGTGAGACTACGCGACATGAGTTTGAGCAGCGTGGGGTCGTGTTTCTGTGACGATGACGTGACGGGAACCATGTGCTGTAGGAGTGTCCGCTGTACGTGGGTATAAGGAGGGAGCTATTAGACAGTTTGCACGTTGAGGTTTTGGCCCCGGTCCAGTACCTAGACTTGGTGGGGCCACCGGAGAACTACAAGGCTTTCGCAAGATTTGCGCAAAAACGGCATGAGTAAAGTTGATTTTTGGAGGTGGATAGTGGCGAACAAGGAATGTGTCAGTGAAGTCCGCCCTTACAGGGGAGAGATGACATAGAGACAAAGGAAATGGACAAAATAACTTGCAGGAAGAGAAGAGATACAAGAGGAAAAAAAGCCGAAAAAGTAGCAGAGCCTCGCGTATTCTTCTAAAGATTCGGCCCGTAAAACGGAGATATGGGTGGTAGGGCCATGGGAGGTAGTGGGTTTGCCCTTGAACATAAATATATATTTTTTATATGTATTGCCTACTTAAAACTGGTATGTAAAGACTCTGTTGTGTAAGTTTGTCACATACTAAATAGGTACAGGATTAGAAAGGGAAAAGTTATCAAACTACCAACGTGGACAAGCTGCTTCAGAAATCTGCCCTACAAAATCGGAAGGACTGCACCACAGGTAAAGTTTAACATTCTAAACTGCTACATTATTATCACCTCTGTGGTCTAGCGGTTCGAGTGTTGAACTAGACTCCATGAGGTTCCGGGTTCGAATCTCGGGTTGGGCAACAAAAACAAAATTTGGGTTATACAATTTTCTAATAAAATAAAATGATGATCGGG
>NJDD01008547.1:36909-49478 GCA_002245505.1 Calephelis nemesis
ATAAGCTTGTCACATTGTGGGACTTAGTATCTTTGGCTAGTCGTGGGTGACCTGGTTGTGCATCTGCCTACCTCTTCGGTGATATGGACGAGACGATACTTTTTTATATTATTTCAGTAGCCGAAAATGGCATACAGGCAAACCGCTTTTATATATAAGACGATTATGATATTTAATGTTAATAAAAAGTACTTGCTTACATGTTTTGGACGGTGGGGTGGCCAGTAAGTTTACTTGTGAAAGAGGCATCTAATCATTTTTACTAAGATAAGTGTGATTGTTGTATAATCTTTATACAAATAATTCTTGTGTTCGTATGTTGGTCACTGAACTCCTCCTAGACGACTGGAGCGATTTTGATGATTTTTTTTTTGTGTGTTCAAGGGGATTCGAGAGTGGTTTAGATTCACAATTTGGTTCACTGGAAAATGTTTTTTTAATTATTTTTTATTTGAAACCAATCGTTGATTTTGGAACGTTTTACGTTGGATCCGGCAGGCTGCGCTACTATCGAAGCATTAATGTCAAGCGATACGAAGTTTTCTGGGTGAGCTGGTTATATTAAAAAACTTTTCAAATAACGATTGCGAGCTATACTATCCTTATAGTTTGCTTTCAAAAGCCTGTAATTTGAAATTCCTTAACAGTGTGGTAAACAAATGATTTGCAAGTAAAAAAATTGTTAGTTTGAAACACTGTTTAAATACACTTTAAGTACCTGTTCTATTGTCATACCCTCATTGTCAGCGAGGCCTTTAAGTTTTCGAATTTTGCAAAATCAATCTTAACCTCATATAAATTAATTTCAAAAAAGCTCGTCATTATTTGAAACTATTGAATTTTATTTTGTTTTATAAATTTAACTTTAAGTTAAGGGAACAAGATATAAAATTCGTTGTAATCATAAGTATAGAGTCATAAGCTCCAAACGTTGTGCAATTGTAGATTTTTTTATCATTTACATATCAAAAATATTGTGATATTAATCTGATGATATTTATTTGCATTTGTGGTCAAGCGGGTCAGTTATTGGAATTGACTTCAATTGAGGTCCCGGGTTCGATCCTTGCATCAGACAACTAAAATAAAACGTTCTTTTATTTCACTAAAAATCAACGTTTCCCTGGATTGATTATGTTTGTCTTCTTTATTTATTAATATTCTATTTGATTTATATTAAATATTAACCGATCTCAGTATATCAACGAGAACTTTTACGTGCACATTCAGTATCGCCGTATTGTTAGATATATTTTTATTTCAATTCATAAAGTCCTATATTAAAATCACAAATGAATTCATAATCTTAACTTAAAATAGCGAATATAGGACTGAAATCCAAAATAAGGACCACAAATGAATTCAGAATCTATACTTTCCTAGTTTTAAACTTTAAGTTAAGATCAGAAGTTAGCCAGATGTAACTTTTAACACATAAATAACTTTACTTTCCCTACAAGCAAGAATATACTATAAATTAAAAGAAACAGACGTTGAGAGACACCAATACCTTTAATATATTCCCCTAATCCCCGTTACTCCACGATATAATAGAAAATTCCAGGTCGCAGCCTAGCCTAAATCTATAAGCCTTTTAACACGCCCATCCGAATTTTATTTGCGGCTTATATCTACTAACTTGTAGGTATAAACAACCTGTAGGCTTACTATTGAACTTTTATTTACTTAACACATAAAAGATAGCTTTTAACCAAAAATCTTCAAGTGAACAGAATGAAAAAATCAATATACACAAACTTTCGTTAATTCTTACTTTTGTGACGGATTTCTTAATAATAAGAAATTCCTACCAGTGCGTTGTAAACCTAAGAGTAACAAGGGGTAAGGGGTTAGTCAACTCACTATTTTGCCCTTCCACCGGAACGCAACAGTGAATAACACTGAAGTTAAATCGGCAGGAAGTGGCAAAGTGAATCATCTAACAATTATGCCACCTAGTCAAAAACTATATAGCCATATATAAGCCATTCTTTCATGGGCCAATGTATACAGTTCTACAATAAACTTCCCAATTATATGAAAGAACTTCCAATTAATAAATTTAAGAAATGTGTTAAATGTAAATTAAATGAAAAGGGTTATTATACCATTATTATAGGTACCATTGCTGAATATTTAGCTGATAGGACGGCTTGGGATTAATTGCTCCTCAGGCTAATCTCTGATAAATATTATGTATAACTACGTTAATTATTGTAAACATATTTAAAAAAAAAAAAGACAAGCCCGCTGAGGTTCTTGCCGGATTTTCTCAGTGTGCGGCCGCGTTCCGATCCGGTGGTAGATTTATTATTGTATAGACGCGTCACAGTTGTCTCTTGTAGGTTTACGTGAAATAAAGATTTATTATTATTATAGGTATTGTATATAGACTTAGAATAAGCCTTTGTTTTGCTTTTCCCGCGAAACCCGTGTTACCTTTGTGGCTGGGATTCCCCCACTAAATGTAACGAACCAACCGCATAACGCGCTTCACACTTGTCGTATTAGTACTTTTTACTGCGAGTCGGTAATTGCTTATACTGACACTTGTACGGTTTGTTCTTTTAATTTATTAAGATCTTCAAGCCCATATCCCCCAAGAGGTAGGCAGAATCACAACCAGGACACCCACGACTAGCCAAAGACACAAGTCCCACAATGTTATAGGTGGCATTCATTATTATTTTTTGACAGCATCAACAGGATTTAAAACTGAAACCACTAAACACAGAACAATATTACTCACAGAGCAACTCAACAATATTTTTGATTTGTAAAAAAATATTTTTAAGTGGGTAGATACTATTAATTTAATGTGTCAAACAATGGAGTTTCTTGCATGAATCGGGAAATCAGTTTCATATTAGAAAATAATAAATTACGTGTCAATTGCCCTCACTAAGTAATTACTAAATACTCGTAAATTATATACTGTTACTGTTAATTAAGTTGATGTAATTAATTACATAAACTTAATTAACGTTCCAGTCAGTTAAAAGGGAAATATATGGAAACTATTTTAAAAGGACTAGGTGTACGAGTTTTTTTTTCCTGGACAAATCACACAAATTGAATCTAACCCCAAAGTAAGCAAACTAAATGCTTGTGTTATGGGTGCTAGTCAACGATACTAATACATATAAATACTTAAATATATACCAGAATAGATTTAATAAACACCCAGACCCGGAAGTGCAGACATCTAAATGTTCATCACAAAAATGCCTGCCCCCGTCGGGAATCGAACCCGAGCCTCGCGGTTCGTCGGTGTAGTTAGGCGTGTACGCTAGCCACTCGACCAGCGAGGCGGTCAAGTACTTTGTACAGGGTTCTTAGACAGTGTGGACGTGAAAGGTTGGACTGTTTTCCGAAATCTCACTCTTTTCGTGGTTTTAATTTACTAGAATATCCATCTAGTTTGTCACATCCAATGTCACTTGGGTGATAACCTATCACAACAGTTCCATGAGTTCCACGGAATCACGAAAATACTCACGAAATTACTTAACTTACACTGCTTACGCGGAATTAGCAAAATAAAGGCTTATTTTACATCTGTTACAATGTATTTCCGCAAAGTAACGCCTGATTCAATAAAATAACAAAAACAAAGAAATTAATTAAGTCTAATATACTGGATTTCCACAAAGTAACGCCTGATTTAGTAAAATAGTACCAATTTTATTGTTTGTAAGTATACTACTCTTACCTACCCTTAAAAGTATTTAAATTATACGCTTCTCACGCTCGGAATATCCAGGTAGCAACTCTTACGAGTACATTGTTTGATCACAATGACTGTACAAGCTAGAAAGAATATTCATTCAACGTGGTATTTTGAAAATATTTAAGAGTATTGTTTGGGATAGTTATCCGTTACATTGAAACAACAGGGGATTTCACCATTAAGAATACGGCCTGTTTGTACCTGTAGTTTGTAAAAAAGAAAGAATTTAATGTCACTTACACCGCAACCTCTTAATATGTAGTTTTAAAATCACCGTATCAACCGAGCTACGTATTACTTCTTAAAATACATTTTGAAAAAACACTTTAAGTATAATTAGTAATCCTTGCTTGCTATTGTAGTTTACCTATTTGGAGAATAGAGTAGCCAGTGCTTGGCCCACACGTGGGCAAGTTCCTATTGTTATAGCCTTAAGTTTGCAACGCGCCATCAACGTTTAAGTTCATATTTTTTTAAATTAATGACATGAATGTATATTTCTGCCAGTTTGGCCATAAGATAAATCGTCTGCTTGTTGGCCTCCCAGTCTCATGAAATTGTATGAAAATTGGTTCCGCAGTTATTGCGTGAAGGAGAAACAAACATTCAAACTTTCGTATTTATAATAATTGTACGGATGATAGAAAAGAAGTGTTTTTACTGTCTTATGAACAACAAACTTAATAGTTTTAGTTTAATTGAATATTAAACTCCATGACAATTATGATCGAATTTGGCGACGTGGCGACCACTTACAATGAATATTCATAGGTTTACCTGTACGTAATCCAATTACCTACCCCAGAGGAAGCGATTATTAATACAAGTAGTTGAGCAACCTAACGCCTATATCCAACTCTAAACCGGACGCTATGTGAAGCATGTTACATGAATTCCCTAGCGAAATCATGCGATACTTATCAAAAACGTTTCGCTTACGTGTTGAAATAGCGGTGCCAGTTTGTGGTACAAGTTATAAACTGAATATTATCTTATAGCAAAACTTTTGCTGTAACAAAAAGTTTAGCTTTGGCTTATAAATTATTATCTAATGTTTATAACGAGTTAATGTGATATATCATTAACTATAGAAATTATACATGAAGAATAGGGAAAATCAAATAAATAAAATATAACTTTTAGTATATTAATATACACACGGGTAATAAGACAGATTTAATCTGACGAATTGATCAATGACTTCTCAGCTTACGGATATCTGATGGCATCAAGAACTAAATCTGATATTGGGCACGAATCCCCACTTGCCTCCGAACTCTTTTGCAACTTAATAACTCGCTCACTAATTTATTATATTTATTGTTATTCTGAATTTGTAACATGGTCGAGTTAACTGATTTGGTACGCTAGCTATCCTGGTATATTGTTCTGATGTATTCACTCTGGCCTGATACATTAGCCTAATGAGTTGCACTTTGTCTATGTTTTATTCATTACTAGCTGTTGCCCGCGGCGTGGAACGTATGATCCCACAGGTGTGGGACACATTATCTTATGTGTTAATCCAAGTTACCCTCAATGTATGTGCCAAATTTCATGAAAATCGGTTCAGCAGTTGTTGCGAGAAGGAGTAACAACCAAACAAACTAAAATACAAACGTTCGCATTTGTAATATTAATAGGATAATATCTCACTTGAATTTAACATGGTTAGCTTTGTCAGTTTAAGTGGATATAATATAATCAATATCTAGACTACATTTTTTTGTTAAAGCCCGGTGAAGTTGTAAAAACCGCGAGGTTGACAACATATTAATCATTCAAAAAAAAAAACTACATTTTTGCTTCCATTCTGTACGATGCCGTGGTTTGTAAAGAGTTCCAATCATGGTAATGTATATGAGCTTGTAGTTTTGTCTTACTCGCCAACAGGCATGTCAAATAAATTCGACAACTTAAATTTGGTTTCGCTTTCGCAAGATCTGTATATATGCCCCTTTAACTAAGTTTGGCTTTCACCAATCGAATAAAAAAATGTTTTAAGTAAAAGTTGCATGCCTACTTAACATTTTTATTTCTTAAAATATTTTTTGACGAAAAACGTAAGTAAACACAATTTACTTCTGTTTTGTTGTTATTTTAAACTAAAATTATGGTTTACTTATAGTGGCAAGATAAACTAAATAATAAAAATTACTAGATTACTGCTGGTAGTGCTGTATAGCAACTTGTTCGGGTAGGCTTCCACGTCCATGGTAGGGTTCTAGTTCTGAGTATAAGGTGGCCAGTGGACTTGCACAATAAGGCTAACACCCCGTTTACAGGACAGCTTATAGCCCGGTGAAGTTGTAAAAACTTCGCGGTTATTAACAACTTAGGCATTCAAAAAAAGGACTGTAACGAACCTATAAAATCTATCTGTTTATATACTCTTTCCACCAAGCGAGTCGTGTGCTTGTTCGCTCTCTTATCACATAAAAAACTATGAAAAATATGTTAATCTAAAAACGCGATTCACTTATATTTATACCACTTCACACACCCTTAACCAAGTTTTGATACACACTTCATGAATGTAACACAATCACTTACATTTAGCAATGAGCTTGATGATGAATTATTCATTCCTTCAAGCTGCTCTTTGAGCATTGTCATGTGCAATGAAATATCGATAAACAGTGACTTTTATGTGGTAAATTTAACATTAATTTTATAGTGTTAGAAGGAAAACATGCAGACGTATCTCACACAATAAGTTAATAAAGTTGATAACAATCATCATCATCGTCCTAGTCTTAATTCAGGATGGTCTTTACGTTTAAGCTTGTAAACCTAGTATTAGCTTTCTTACTCAATCTGCCGCAGTTTGCAGTCTTAAACTCAGATAATTTTGAGGAAGTCTTTGTCAGAATCTTTTATGTAGCCCAGGAGGTTGCACTTGCAGGCGAGATTGACTTTGTTTCTTTAGATGGTGGAACCCTTACTCCGAAACAATGCGGCTAACGTTGCAGACAATCAACCGGTGATAAGGACACAATATAACAAATATGTTAAGTATCTTTATTTCAAAGATCCTTACTAAATTACTTACCCTAGTACAATCGCGAGCACAGATCGTTGCAAGAGTATAAGTTTGAGTTTTATTCTAGAATATGATCTCTAGAATGTTGGTGAAAAGTTCTGTGTCTAAATTGAAATTAACACACTGTCGAATGCAAATAGATTGTCTCTGTGGTTTAGCGCTCCGGTCTTGGAATTAAATTCATGAGGCTCCGGATTCGATCTCCGGATCAGAAACAAAAGGAAAATGAATTTTTCTCATTTTTTTAACAAAAATAAAGTTGCCCGGGATTGGGTATTTGCTCGGTTGGCGATATGCTTACCAACTGTCACATTGTGGGACTTATAGTTTTCGGCTAGTTTTGGATGTCTTAGTTGCACCTCTGAGTACTTTTTTGGGGATAAGAGCGTGAAGGTACTTATCGAATGGAACTATTGCTACTAAACTGCTGACATACTGCAAAAAGAAGTAATTACAAAAACCATAAGTAGTTTTAATACGCATTACGTATTTTTATTTCATAGTATGGATACATGACATGTATTATGTATTTTTATGCATACATTCATAATACATATAAGGTATTATTATATTACTGTATTTAATTATATAATAATTTTATAAACTTATTTTATTTACATATGTATAAATTTATAGTATTTGTATATACTGCTACTAAAGTATATCGTATTATGTAATTTACGTTTTATTAATCCCAATTTTGTACTTGAAATCTGAGACTTTTTATTTTTACTATTATTTTTTTACTGGCGTTTGAATTGAGTTTTATCGTGATTGTTGTGATTTGTATACAGTTGTTTTTTTGTTTTATTTTTCTTTTCTGCTCAGTAAATACTGGCCATGTTATTTATTTTAGCTTTTGTTATACTACATTGGTACCTTCATTTTAAGATTTGATGATGCTGCAAAAATGTAAGAACAGTTGACTATTATTAATTTGATATTTGTCATCTGTAATTAAATTAAAATATAAATGCCCCACTCCTCTGATCCTGAGGCGCTGACAGAAAACCAGCGTTGCAGTCCCTACTGCAACATTCTTACTGAGTCAGTACACGTTTTTCCAGAGGTGATACATTAAATTAAGTTTGTTATTCCTGTAAATTTGTTAGCTTTAAGTTGTAACTACATTTTGTGTGTTTTATTTATATCGTGTACTAATTATGTATTATTTCTGGTAATAAACGTTTTCTATGTCTATGTCTACGTTGTTAAAGTAGGAGGAGTAATTGCTAGTAGTTTTAGTTGAGAACTCCTTTCATGTAACATTTACGCCAGCTAGTTTACCCCCTCATATAAAAACCGACGGGTTGCACTCCAGGTGTGCCAGCAAAAATGAAAACTGAAATATTGACATTATAAAAGTAGGTACTACGAGTATCATTTATTTGGTAAAATACAGTATTCATTTAATTGATTTAATTCGAAAACAAAATAGTAGATTTATCGGTTGCGTAAATAATGAGTAATTTATAAATCTTCATTTACCGGCCGGCGAGCGGCGACGAAACGAAAACGAAACGAAAATCACAGTATGAAATGCGGTGACAACATACAGTGGTTTCACTCCCCCTCCGTCCATCGAGTTCTCGATCAAATCAAGTATCCTAACGCGAGTTTAACATATTTAACACAAAAAGTGGCCAACGCCGCTAAAGAATTCACTTCAAAAATACATTGTTTGCATACGTTTCTCTGTCGTAATACATTCTAATCGATTGCACTCGACCTCGAGTGGAGTTTGTTCTAGTTTCCGTGGTAGCCTGTCTTGTACCTGGCATAATTCATTATCGCACGCTTCCTTCCCGATAAGTGGCGCGATTTCGACACCGCCATGATTAGCAGGCGCCGAGTTGTTAACGAAGATAACCGAGCCCACACGTACTGAATTTGTTTAGATCGTTACGTAAATTTTATAATTTTTCCCACAAAAAATATCTAAATATAGATTTAGTTCTAAATATAGAGGTTTTTATCTCTTTAAATCTTTAGTCACTGCCTACCATTTAATTTTATTTGTGTTTTTTCTCTATCGTATGTGAGCTCTGAGATATCTCTTGTTAGAGATAAGCTCTTCTTTTATACCCTATCTATTATTTGTATTCCCTTGCTGTTGATCTCTATTGTTTGTACAATTAAGTGTGAAATAAATAAAATACCTAACTTGTAAAAGTAACTAGTTCCACTTTTATAATATTACCCTTTTATGCAAGTTAGCAATCTACCAGCAATAATTCAAGCGCCGCAAAACTGCAAAAAATCGACTTCGATTTTACTATTGTGTTACTAAGTTCACAAAAACTTATTATTTTCTTCGATTTTCCTGCGTTTCTATTATCAGATCCAAACTTGGTGGCAAAATTAGAGATCTACATTTAAATAAGTTTAAAAAATGTATAAAAGCAAAATTATGTAAGGTCTCAGAGTATTTGGAAGACGAACATGCTTGGGGATAGAAGTTTCAATCTCCCACTGCAATTTGTAATGTAATTTGTTGTACTTTGATACCTTTTATGTAAGTTAAAATTAAATTGTAATTGCGTATTTTATGGATTTTGATCCTTGGTGGTCAATATTGTTACAACGCAGTTTGATGTCAGATAACATCAAATATTGCTTCCGCGCAACCCACTCCATACATTATTGCAATACTGACAACGCATGTTCTAGTACATGTTCATGTCTCATACACTATCGCACTGTTGATCTATGAGATATTGATCACTCCATATATGGTGAAACTATATATAAATCCTATAAAAATATGTTAAACTAGCCCACGCTCGAAGTTGCTCTGGCACAGAATTATGAATATTATTTTTTTGCAATTGATGGTTGCCGAGGACAAATCTAGTCTTTTCTTCTCCTGATTGGCTAGATTTGGAAAAGGTAGAAGTTAAATGTAGAGAGTTTAATCCTAATTGCCGAGGAGTTAATTTTTCCATTTTTTCTCCAGACTTTTTCTCTAGACTTCTTCAGACTAGGTTTGAAAACGGTGGTAGATTATGATAGATTAACGAAAACTTAAAACATTCGCTACTAAAATAGATAGGTAAGTAACCTATTTTGATAAATATTTACATACCATAACCTGATAAAATATGTTGCTAGGGTTAAGTATTTTCTAGCATATTCTTAACCAACACTCGTTTTGTGACTTGTATTCTGTATACAAAACTAATACACTTTAATACTCTCTGCCTACCCAGTAAAGGACTTGACATGAAGATATGTATGTGTTTATGTATGTGTACACTTTAATAACTTAGTTGATCATTTAGTAAATATTGCTAATTTGCGCAAAACTAACAGACAAAGCTAAAAACAATAATATACTATTTATTAAATTAGGCAGTTACGTTTAATCTAACATTAAACATTCGAATGATTTACAACTTTTGTAATATCACATTGATACGTACTTGATAAAGATAATAAAAAGCTAATAATTTTGGACATGTCAAAACTAATCCCTCCTTTTTTATTTTATTAGTAACAAACAACTAAACAAATCATAAAATTTGGTTTGGAGGAGTTCAATCACAAATATTGTGGCAGTAGATTTTTATACGAGTACTAGGAATCCTGGCAAACTTCTTACAGTCTTTATTTGGTGACATGTGACAGCAACGCCATCTACCAGATCCAATTATATTTTTAAACCATCTAAAAACCCCACTAAAATATACATACACACGTAGACGCGTTCTGATCCGGTGGTAGTTTTTAAGTATTGTTATATTTTGTGAAGAGCAATAAATAAATATGTTATTATTATTATTATATAGACTCGTCACAAGTGAGGCTTGTAAGGTGAATGTGAATAATATTTTTCTATTCTAGTCTATTCCAAACAAAATTTCACCAAATTCGGTGTACTCGTTAAGGATTACTTAAACAATTTTAAAAGACATTTTCCTAAAGCAAATCAGTCGCAAGAACGTGGTAGCAACAACTAAACCAGTTGGCTATGTTTTTGTTCCATAATAGGACTAAAAGCGAAGTTGCCACAAACGCAAAATATCGCACAAAGTTCAAAGTCCCAAATATATAATTAGCTAAATATTGTAATACGATTGTTTTCGAAAGCAAAATATTTGCATTCTCTACTGAAGTTAAACAAGACTTCATCACGACTCAGATGTTGGCAACATTTTATACATAACTAGCGGCCCGGCAAATGCTTCGCACGGGTTTAAATTATACATATAAACCTTCCTCTTCAATCACTTAATCTATTAAAAAACCGCATCAAAATCAGTTGCGTAGTTTTAAATATATTTTGCATACAAAGGGACATAGGGACAGAGGAAACGACTTGGTTTTTTATATTTAGTGACTAGCGGTCCGGCATGTGCTTCGCTACACCTATATGACCGCGTGAATGACATAAAACAACAAAATAAAATAAAATTGAAAAAAGTTTTGATTTGGATGAAAAATACCCATTAACAAAATGATTCGCATTTATTTTGTTACAAAAAATGTGGTAAATGAAGATCCGCTCTGCCGATTTTATGCAAACTTCGTGTAAGCCATCTACTAAATTGTCTGAATTAAGCCAAAACATTTGGTTTGGATAGGTAAGCCCGTTCTTGAGAAACCAATTACAACGAATAGTGGCATTGATTTTTATAGATATAGGTACTGCAATACTAATAAATGCGAATTTACACTCATGTTTTATCCGAGGGTGGCGTCAAGAGTTCCCAAAACCGAAGTGTTTGTATGATAAGGGCTAATTAATGTGTAGGAAGCCAGGCAGGTCTGTCTACGCCGTAAGGGACTTGGCGTGAAGATATGTATCTATAGATGTATAAATGCCAAATTCTGTAAGGTGCACTTTCACCGCTACAATTAGGCTGATTCTAATGTAATTTGATGCACATGTAAGCAAAGACCCAAATTCAATGGCAAAGTACTTTTCTTTCAAAAATCATCCCCTAAAAATCTGTAACGCAGGGTAAAAATTTGTAAGTATGAACACAGTGATGAAGATAACCAAAGCTGCTGTTTGAAGTAACTGTAAACGCTGACGAAGTCACAGGTTAACAAATATTCTTTAAAAAAGTCGAATCTCCTCCGGTTTTTGAGTCGGTTAAAAAAGAATTTCTGTTTCTCTTGATGATGGCGCTACGCGTGAATGGATAGACGAATTTTAGTGTTTTTTTTAAACTTTTTTTTTGATGTTTTCTTAAGAGTAAGAAAAAAAATTAAGTTTATTTAATTCAGTATTCCTAGGACATAACAATGTCGGTTAGGTTAGCTACTTATGTGTGTACTTAAAAATAAAGCCGGGTTAAATCAAACATTTTAAAAATTAAGAAATGATTCGCATGGCACGGCCGGACGAAACAAACTTCATAGATACAGTTAGTAAAATAACAAACTCAAATCTCAAGTCAAATTATTCGTAGATAAACTCTGAAACAGCTGGACTGATTCATATAATTATATTAATATTATATAAGCATAATAATTACATCAAAATTTTTAGTAATTTCGTAAGTATATTTGGTAGATATGAGAATAGATCCCATATTTTAGCTAGGTAATATGGCGTATATGTAAAATTTTTTCGTATTAGCTGATAGATAGTACTAAATAAATATCTCGGAACAAATCTCGGATCTAGGTTTAAGGCTTTTTTGTTAGGAGGAGTTAATGCTTTCCACATGGATCCGCCTCTAAATCCCGCCCATCCTGTTGTTCCGCCCTAACTCAATAGACCTCTATTACCCCACACATTCTGCCACGCCTACCTAAAAGACTATTTTAACCGCCTGGTGGATTGGC
>NJDD01008547.1:51565-61856 GCA_002245505.1 Calephelis nemesis
GACTAGGTAGATTTATTTACATATTTAACTTATGTTGGTAAGAGAAGATAGTGTTATCTAATTTTAAATACAGATACAAACCCATAACTCATTTTAACTAGTTATACAAGTTCCTATTTGAATTTAGAATTTCCTGTACAGAAAATGGAAAATCAATCCTTTCATCGGTAAAGTCGATAAAACACATTTTATTGAACTTGGCTGTCATTCACATTTATGTTTTTAATGGGTAGATTTTTACATCAGATTGCATTCATAAAGCGGAATAATTTATTTAAAGTACGAAACGAGAATAAGACTCAACGAAGTAAATCTAAATTACTATCAACGTATTAAAATCTTAGATAACTTCAACTTGACATTCGAGCTTCTTGAATGAAACTTATTTTTTCCCATATTAAAATTCTACAAGTTTTATCAAAATCGTACACATTATAAAAGTCGTAAACATACAGCGGTTTGTATTAAGTAACGACAAATTTATTACTTAATGGCTGTGATAAATTAAAATTTGTATCGATTTTCAATTAAATTACAATTTACTGTTTATTCCACCATAAATTATTTACAACGTGAGGCATTGGTAATAGAACTAATGACCTCTTTAATAAATTATATCAAATTATTTCAAAGTTATATGCATTTCGTGTATCTTTATGGGTTAGCTTTGAAGGTGTTTGGGGGTTACCATTGAATCTCGATTTCATTCGAATTGGAAATGAGAATCGAATATATCGTCGGCTTTTTTCGGCAACTCATTAACTGCGAAAAATCACTAAATACGTTTTTTCATGGATGGATTCATTTTGACATATTCGACAATGCAAAAACGAACTAACTTCTAACTAATTAACTTCAGGAGTTACGCAGCTTGCTATGAAATCCATAACTGCAACTTGGGCAGTCAGACATTTACTGCTAAAATTACTGTTTATTTAAGAATAATGAATATGTCACATAATGACTTCTTGCAACAAGCCGACGATATCTTCGTGTTGGTCTGGGCTCCTTTGGAGAAAAGACCGTTTCAATTTCCAATCTGCATGAAATTAAGATTCGAGATTAACCCTACTGTTCTAACGATTAGACAAAAAGAGTTTTTTTATGAAATTGGAGGCAAAAGAAGGATTTTCTATTGGCAAGGAAAACACGCTATCAATTGACACCAAAGGTGGTATTAGTCAATCATCAACAAGAAGATGTAAAACTTCTCGAGAAAAAAGAGTATAAGCTTAGTAGACTCTGAAACTGTTAAAGATAGTCGTGAATATCCACTTCATGGCGGAATACGTAAGTAAAGCAGTAGTAGTAAAAGTAACCGCAGTTACCCTATCTTCCACTAGCCACTATACATCATTAATAATGATAACTATGTCGTAACCAAAATTGACGACTACTTAGCACATAAATGTTTTATTGTATATTGTTTCTAGGTAGTCTGTAAGAAAACGCATTTTTGTGATAACACCGCATACCCGCAATTTGTACTACGTACGAACGGTAAGAAGGATCTCTAGGGTTACAATTGAATCTAGATTTCCTGCAAATTAGAAATTGGACTCGGATACGTCATTTTGAATACTCTTGAACACAGTTCTAGTGACGTATTAATATTTAATTTCAAAAGAGTTCAACGAATCGAATAAAATAATTTGTGTTTGTTAGTAACTAAATGTAAATTATTTGCTAGTATTGTCTATAAAATTAGATTTCCAAAACGACATATCCGATTCCAATTTCCAATACTGCATGTATCGAGTTTCAAGAGTAACCCTACTGATGTATATTCCCATGTTGATGATGTACGATGTAAAATATTAATTGTATTTGTAACAAATCGAAAGTACTGTTTATTATTGTGCTCCAATTTGGTGAGTTTATTGTTATTTTTTAATATCGCTGTTTTTTTTATTTGTGCCGTAACATTTTATTAATCAAATAATCGCTACATTTTATTTAAAACAGTGCTTATATTTCATAAGTTGAAATTTAAACAAAAATTAAAGACGCTAACCTAAAACATTATTTGTTATTTTGTTAGATAATTCTCTCTTGTCTTGTGGCATGAGCCAAGCACATAGCTCTCCTAATGGTAAGAGACAACCTAACCTTAGCCGACATCGTAGTTACTATAGACGCATCGTGTCGTCCATGTCCTTTGGCCGAGATATAAAGCCTAATGTAAAAGTCTATTGTCTACTCTTCCCTGCGAACTGCAAACACAACTATATCAATCTGCTGACGCGACGTTATTATGGCGACAGCAAATGATAAGAGATTCCTATCCGTGCAAGTTGCTGCAAAGCATTTTAGTATCAAGCGGAGGTCTTCATTGGTGACTAGCTGTCCCGGCGAACTTCGTTCCACCCGCTCCGTTTGTATGGGAAAATTTTAAATCTTGGTTTTCCTAGTTTCCTCGCAGTTTTTTCTTATTTCTTACCTTTTAAACCTTCCCTGGACTTCTACAAATAATTTAAAATCAATAGGAGCCAAATCGGTCCAGCCGTTCTCGAGTTTTCGGACTAACGAACAGCAATTGATTTTTATATATATAGATAACCCATTTAACCTATTCTAGCCCATTAATTGCTGACTGGTTGACGCAGATGGTGTGTTCTACACAGAGAACCTGTATCAAATCGGGGAAGATAACGAAAGCTTTGCGAAAACATCCTTTTTCTACTTTCGATGAACCGAAATTCTTAATATTTAATTAAATTTGATACACACTTTTTTGAGGTAAACGCTTGTGTATACAATTGAATTCCACCAGTTGCCGACAATAACAAGTAAAGATTCTAATAACATTTTAGCTTACATACACGATATAAATGAAACTGACGACGAAGCAGTGAGAATTCTTTCATCAAAGCAAAGTTATTGATAATGTACTTGCTATCATCGTTTTTTTCCTTTTGAATTGTCTTAAAAAAATGCAGTTACGAGCATATCCCCGAAGATATAGAGGTACAACCCAATCCACAAGTTCCACACTGCGGTCGGTGGCAAACCTGTCGCCAACCGGGCGCTTAAACTATCAAATGTTGTTTTTTTACTAGAAAAAATTAATAAAACAATTATGTTTTCTATAGGAAATTGCAAAAAACACATTTCCTTCTTATTACCCGACCCGGGGATCGAACCTGGGACCTCACGAATTCAAGTCCAACCCCTGACCGCTAGATCACAGATTCGTGTCGTTATCTTATTTTAATAATGCTAATACGTATTTCGACGGTCAGATTTGGTTGTGGTTTGTTATATAACACAAATGTTGCTCACTTCTGTATCTCATTACACTTATTACGTAATGAACTCCAGGAAAGTCATTGAACTTTAATTTTCAATGTTATGGAAACATTTACAGTTACATGTGCAAACGCATTTAATATGTAAATACGAGGCGAGAGTGAAGTCTAAATATAAAACTTGTATATAAATCGTATAAGATGGAGTCAGACTTGGACGGATAGTCGAAGAGCTGGAGTTTAAAAATTTTAAACTTAACCTGAGTCGACCTGCACCGTGCTGATATTATAAAATATATTTTATAAAAAATTTAAGTATGTTAGAAAATATATCAAAAATGTGTTGACTGAAATATCTTGGACAGAATATTATTTTTTATTAAAATAGTAATTGTTCATCAAATGTTGCAATATTAAAAAAATCAGAGCATTTAATATGAGCGTTTTTCGTCTTTTATTATCAAGCTTGCTAATATATGTGACAGTCGTCATTATTTTTAAATACAAAATAAACTAATTAAATTACCATTAATTATACTCCTATGTGTATACGAGAAGACAAACCATTTTATTAAATTTTTAAAAACTAATTTTAACAATTATTTTTTGTGAATTTATCTAGTTTAAAACCACACTTAAATTTCTCACGTTATATTTTTAACATAGTAATTACCAGAACTAATTTGCTAAAATATTATAAATATTTTGTTAATGTTGTCAAATTGATGTTGCGATTAAACTTTCACGTTATGAATTATAGTGAAATAAAGTGTTAAATGTGAAGTCTTAAGAGAGGTAGTTCTGTGTATAATAATAATTTTACATAAAGACTGAAAAAAAAGTAATTATTATGTGACACAAAGACTGAAAAACAAATACCTTTGAACTCAGTTTATCACGTACCTGAAAAAAATAAAAAATAAATAAATATACAGGTGAAGTACATTATAGACAAAAAAAAATTTTAGATTTTTGACTTTGTTGACTGGTTCTAGGATGTTGACAATAAAACATGACTACAAAATGAAATTTTTCTTTCAATCGTAACATTCAATATGTGTCTCAAAGATATTTATTTCTCCTCTTGATTTAGTAAACTTCCACTGATTGTTCATTTATTTATCACTGCTTAGCATAAAAAAAAATTAGCAACAGTATGAGCTTTGAAACTCTTGGACTATAAACTGCACTAGAATATAATGTTTTATTTACAGCTTTATAAACTGCTAGATAGTTGGTTTCTGCGACTTTGCTTGCGTTTTAATATTAATTAAGCGGGACGATAAAAAGTGAAAGTTCGGGGATTTACAAAAACTACTTAATAATTACATTTAGAACGCTTGTGGGAATCCATTGAACCATGAAATAAAAATAGTCCCAAATAATTATCCAGGGCTTAAACAACTTCTGTGATAAAATTTATTCAAATCGGTTAACCCATTTTTATGAAAACGGAATAGGAATACCCCATACGAACACTTTTGAGTTTAAAAATAATAATATAGATAGTTGAAGGTAGGATGCAGGTTTCCCCGTCAAAATTGTGAGTAAATAAGTATCTTCACGCAAGTATCTCCAAAGAAGTAAGCAGATGTCCCAACAACTAGTCCCTACGATTAAGTGAAAATATTTAGTCCAAAACATGATATCCCCAACGATACATGCATAGAGAAAAGTCGTGCAGTTGGAGCATTAAAATATTATGAACATTTACCACAAACTAAAAGGCAGTTTAAATGACACTTTTGCTTTGTCGTTAACAGTTAACGACCACGTAACATTGTCACAATGATAAATTGGCCATAAAAGTCTTTAACTACCGAATATTTAGTCGTAAAAGGAGACATTGATCAACAGATTCGGCGATCTTTCACTTGGCCCGCCCACCGGCAGAGATCAAAGGGTTTGACACTGTCAAACAATTTTGGAGAAACTTTAAAATAGTATGTCTTTATTCTAACTTGATTGTAGCTATACTATCGTAAAACAAGACTTTTCGTTTTCACCTGACTTCCAAAAAAGAATATATCTATCTTCACGTCCATATCCCCGAAGAGGTAGGCAGAGGCACGAAGATACTAAGTCCCACAATGTGATAGGTTGCACGCCAATCTCCAACCAGATACATATAAAATCCCGAGCATTTTTTTTAGAAAATGTAAAAAACCACATTTTTTATTCTTAAAATATTAAAGTTTTCAACAACCTTAACTAAGACACAGTAATCAGAATCACAGTCAGTTTTTAGATGCGGCAGAGATATATTGCTGAAGTGCCATATTATGAGAAACTTTTGCGCGGCTAAGTGTATACCTAAATGTTAAACTATTCCACGGTTCATGGCGAAGCAAAGTTTCTAACGTAAATATATGAGTGACATCTCGGGAAAGAGATATTACTTTAACTACTATGTTACAAAATTATACGTAGCTTAAAAGACAAAATTTCTAAAATTCTATGCGGCGGGAATTTCTTACCATCAGGAAATCTGTCTGCTTGTTTGCCTTCCAATATCATAAAAAAAGTGATCTAAAATTGTGCGTTTATTAATCAGGAATACCTGCTTATTACCTATTTAATTTATTGTTATCTACTAGTGCTTAGTATATATATACAGTATTATATAAAATTACTAGCTGCCCGTTCCGGCTTCGCTCGGATGGTAATTTTGTTAACATAAATTGAGATGTAAGCTATCCTATCTCTCAAGTTGGATCGAACTGCACATGGTGTGCTAATTTTATTATAATCGGTCAAGTGGTTTAGGAGTCCATTGAGGACAAACATTGTGACACGAGATTTATATATATTAAGATTGTATTGTAGTCTATTTATTTAATTCGTTTCTGTTCTATTGTTTTAATACATTTCGGCCAATATACGTAAGCATTGCAAAAAAACAGCAAAAAGTGAAAGTGGAGCTGTTTAACCGCGATAATTTGCCGTTTAGTCGGCGCTTTTGATTATAGTGTATTAAGTTAGCACGCGATCTACCGACACTAATTACAAGACACAAAATAAACTACACCCAGCACACATTATAGACATCAAGTTTTAGAGCTTTCTTCATTTTTTGTATGAAAAAACAACAAACACAGGGTTCTAATAAAGATAAGAGATTATCGTATTCTATAGACACCGTAGATGTTATGGTGTATAGGTGCGTCATTGCCATATGACCGGTTGCTTGGTCTAATATACAATTATACCAGCTACCCTACCTTTTAGACTGAAGCATGGCAGTAATAAACACAGGTATTATGGCAACAGAAATAGGTATACATACTACATATTTCTGCACAGCACTATACAAACAATTACAGTTATGTTTTTAGTAGAAATATTTATCGTTACAAGTGATATAAGTTCAATTGATAGATGGATTACCGCTAGCAAACAATTTGGCAAAAGTCTACTAGAAACAAAGTCTCGTAATATATAGAGAAGTCGTACTGTATGGGGCCTGTCTCTTTCCTCAGAATTAAGCTTAGAAACAAGGAAAGTAATTGAAAAATCGAATAATATTTAGTTCTCATAGATCAAGATAATGACGAGTTCATTATTATTGTTTTGTTATTGGTATGTAATGAACAATAAAAAAATATTCCAAAGAAATAAAAAAGACACTGAGCTGAACAATAAAAAGAGAAGAATTTAATAAAATTCTTTTGCTTTTTCTTTACTATTTGTTTCATTTTTAAATTAATAACACACAGAAAAATCATATCACAAATCAATACTATACCAACATGAAATTATGATTATAACGTTTTAAAACAATATTTGTTCATAGTGTGGACTGGGGCTTATTTCCAATAAGGAAAATTAATGGCAGTTCTCAAGGCAAACAAACCTGGGTTTTGGTTTGTGATAAAATTCATACATATGACACTAGCTTACACTCCCTGACTTACCACGAGTTATCTGAAGAGTCATGAGGTAAGTTGAAAGAGACATAAGTTTCTTTCCCATCTCAATCGTTTGTTGTTCCCTTTTCTACTTCTAAATCTCATGTTTTTATAGCGACCAAACAGTTGGCTTTCTTAATGGTATCAAACACTCACCCGTATGTACGTAGTAGTCTTATTACCAGAATTTAAAGCCTGCACACAGGAACCGCATCCTTCTACTTCACAGACGTGACAGAACAGAATTAGGTAAGGCACTGTCACCAATACTAGCACTCCACCATTGTAAGCATACATTATCTTACAAATTTTATAGACGTTCGGATATCATTCGAAAATGGTATTAAAAAGTCTTCAAAATCGACGTGTTTATGTAAAAAGAGTAATGTAGAGGAAATTAGGTCCACAAAGGTTGTCACACCTCAAAGCTTACTTGGCGTAAATATATGTATGTGTATATGTTTAGTACATCTAACTCCTTCAGGGCCGGTTGTACTTTTCTGTGTTAAATATTTAACACTGACTTAACTTCTAACATAGGGTTAACCCTACATTTGAAAGTTAAAACCATTTTTTTTTATTTTAACAGAGAAATGCGCGGTCCAAGGGAATTTAACTCTAAGTTAAAAACTGACACAGATGTAACACGGTAATAAAATCAAATATTAAATTTAACCCCATAATTTACGACCCTTAGGGCCACTTGCACGTTCCGGGGTTTAATGTCTAACTCTGAGTTAGCTTCTAACTAGTTTAAATCACCTTCTATTTGACAGTTTATCTTAATCATTTAATTAATTTAATTTAATCTAGGAACGTACAAGCGACCCTTAATATACCTATAACAAAGAATTATAAACGCGTCAAATATCGGCATTTGTTACTGTAATAGTAATCGTATCTTAGAATGTAATGTTAGTAAAATATAACAAAGATTAGGTCAATACGACAGGTAATTCCTATTTATTGGCATTCAGGTCCAAGAATAATCATCGTAACTTCTATGAGGATTATTGTGTCATATCCACTGGGCCACAGGTAAAGTATGCGGAATGAAATTTGGTTACGTAGTACTTAGAATTATATGAAATTATTTGTCCTATATTTCCTCGTGTTTCGGGTTCTTATGAACAATACACGCTAACTGGGTTTTCTACCAAGCAGCTCGTAAGAGGCGTTGACGTGTTTTTCACTAACACCGTAACAATGCGTAGAGTTTGTAAGTGGAGTTTTCAACTCGGCTTTCTTGACTTCATTACCTATTCCTGTCATCATTCCTGACCATGTCATTATCTATTCCTATCACAATAACGTCAATGTTTGTCCTTCCTAGTTCTGATCCGGAGGCAAGGAGCATGGAACTACTAATTAACGTTGATAGGAAAGAGTTTGGTGCGGAAGCCATTCTGAATGAACTATTGCACCAAATCTGAAGGGCTGCAATAGTGAAATAACTTAAAACACGATATTATTGTACTACCCAGCAATGGAATCGTTGCATACTAAATGAAAAAACACACACACCTGTCTCCTGATCGTAAGAGACAACCATAGCTTATAGAAATTTAGAAATGTTATAGGGATATAGTTGTACTGTAGCCGAGCGTCAACTATCTGCAAGTCTACCGGCAACCTTACGCTCCAGACTTGAATACGACACTAATATATGAAGACAGGAATATGATACTACATGATACATTGCCCAGAAATGATAGTGACAAGGGCGTAAATTAAGAATTAGATGGAGAGTTGGCAGGCTCATCTGTTAGTAGATCCTCATGTCAAAAGTGATAGCTCGCTGCCTCAGTCCCGTCGTGACCTCGGCCTATGCCACAATTTTTACCCCTGCCTATGCAACTATCGACAAATAAAATAAAAATATATCGCGAGTATCCCGTATAAATAATTAAAAATGTTAATTAATATTTTATCACATATAGTCTTGTTGGTAATGGTCTATTTAACCATGCAACTTATAAGCCGCCAGATTATAAATCAGATGGTCCTGGCCCCGGACTAGCAAAATGAAAACTATTCTATTAACTGATGAAATCCTCAAATATGTAGACTTGCCTGGAGTCAACTATTAGACATGCCTGAAGTCAATCCTTAAAAAGTAAAACCTTTTATTCCATTAATATTATGTAATATAACAAAGTCTCGTACTTCAGGAATGCAAGTAATCTCAAGCAGCTGATCGTCCTTGGTTGGTTAAACAAATATCTGGACCGGGCCAGAACAAACGGGCTGTAGTAAATTTATTTATCGGTGCGGGTATTTAGATTTACACTTGGGCGCTGATTAAATCTTTTACATAATTTAATTTGTAGTTTGTGCCTATTATTTGAAGATACTAACTGTTGGACATGACTTCATATTACTGTTACGTCTCCTGCGGGAACTTGTTGAGAGATCGTTAAAGAGCAGAATCTCTTAAATTAAAGAGCAGAATTAGAAAAAATATATTCACATGGACCATTCAAGTTGTACTTGTGTGCGTTGACATTTTGTCTACTTACCACCAGATCAGAATCGCGGCGACACACTAAGAAGATCCAACGAAAGTAACTTAGCGAGCTTGACTTTTATCAAAAATACATGTTACAATCTAATTTATAAAAAATAATAAATAAATATCCCTGGACAACTCACACAAATTGAATATAACCCCAAAGTAAGCAAATTATATGCCTGTGTTATGGGTGTCAGTCAACGATAATATTTTTTTTTATGTTATAGGAAGGCAAACAAGCAGACGGTTTTGCTGATGGTAAGAAATTCACGCCGCCTAGAGACACCAAAGGTGGTAATGGTGCGTTGCCAACCTGAAGTCAGGATGTTAGGCCTCGAGCAAAAGTAGGTTTACTGGCTACCTAACTCTCCGAACCGGAACACGTCATGACGTTATGGCGGCAGGAATAGGAAAGGCGGTGGTACCAATCCGGGCGAGTCGCTGCGAAACTCTACCACCTAGTCAAATGTCACGGTGTTAGTGATGGTAAGCCTATGCTCGCCTTTTACGAACTGCCTGGCAAGAAAGGCAGATAGATGGTCTATTCTGCAATGGAGCCCGGACCAACACGGGGAAAACGTAGAAATACTTAAATAGATACCAGAATAAATTTAATAAACACC
>NJDD01008547.1:70072-105760 GCA_002245505.1 Calephelis nemesis
TTTTTTTCGCAGTATATATTATATTTTTATGTATGTAGAACATTAGTGCAAACCTAACGTGTAAGTATGTTATAAGTTCATTGAATTTAAAATGTAATCATGAGCAGTAAAGGCAGATTTTCAATTTTATACATTCTGTCAAAAAAGTACCAGGAAAAGATCACAAATACACAAACTATTAATTGTTATTCATCAAACTTTGTTATATCACATTCGAAGTATTCTTCTTCAGAAACGATTCACTTACGCAATCTAATCATCAACACATTTACTAAATGTTGTTTACGGAATTAAGTTTAGTTTTCGCCGCGAAAAGTCTTTTATGTTTTCTACCAATTAAAAATCGATGCCACGAATTGGTACCAAATTTGAGTTTATGAAAATGAGAAAAAGTCGGGTGAAACCATATATAGTAAACACGGTTGTTGCTAGACCTTTTTCATTGAAAAATGTAATTTGACTATAAATTTTAAAGAAACAAAAAATTTCGCCAAAGACAATTTGACTCTTCTAATTTCTATTAATTTTCACAAATAAAATGAGATTGAATGGTACCGCTTTTCTACTCACGTATACGTTTAATCTAGTAAATCGATTTTGATTGATGACTGGCCACTAATGAATTGCACTTAGACACAGACAAGCGTGGCTCGTTGTGACAGATCAGAAATAACTAGACGCAAATAGAATAACTGACGTATACTGTGACGCTTAGATCCTTGGACTTGTCTCAAACGTTTCTAGTTGTGTAGTTGGATCAAATACACATTCAGCAAAGAGAGCACATTAAACAATAAATTGTAGAAAGGATTTTTTTAAACTAAGTTCTATTGTATTTTTTTTTTAATTCAAATATTTGGATATACACAATTGCAACATTTTCAAGACATGTTAAAACACCTGAACAGTCCTGATTAAAATAAGATAACTTTAAAATGTTACATGCTAAATAAAATACAAATGGAAATATATGTCAATCAATCTATCTATCAATACATAATATTATTTTATTATTAAATTTATTCTGGTATCTATTTAAGTATTTCTATGTATTAGTATCGTTGGCTAACACCCATAACACAAGCATATAATTTGCTTACTTTGGGGTTAGATTCAATTTGTGTGAGTTGTCCAGAGATTTTTTTTTATTTTATAATACGCAGTAGTATATCTAATACTCGTTGTTTTGTTTATGGCAGAAGTAAATTAATTTACTGGATACTTGGCCCTCCAAACCGGAACACAGTAACATGGACTAACGGAATGGCAATGGGTATTTTGATTTCAAACTTTATCTAAATATGAATTGTGATAAAAACAATGATATTCTACAAAAACATTAATGAAATACGTAGTAAAATTATATTATCTTTTACAGAAATAAATTGCACTATCTGTTGCCTCCGTCTACATTCCCGTATTAAAGTAAATCCCAACAGATTTCCGTGATTCATATAAGAAGTTTCTTAGCTTTTGTACTGTTTCAAAATGAGTTCTTGTGTTCACTAAAATCGGCTTAGACGATTTACCGTTACAGTAAAATAAATATAAAATGCACCTTAAGTTCGCGGAATATGAAATTAACACAGCGTTTCTATACAAGTGTCCCCTTAATCTACTAATTAGATTTTGATCGATGACTCGCCGCAAATAAATTGCACTTAGACACAGACAAGCGCGGCTCGTTGTGACCGATCAGAAATAACTAGACATAAATAGATTAACTGAAGCGTGCTGTAACGCTTAGATCCTTGGACTTGTACTCAAATGTTTCATTGTCTTTTGATATATTTATAACGGTGGCTGTGAACTGTGACATTTGACAAAAAAGGGTTACTCTCCGGTAGTGTAGGCAGAAATTAAAACATGAATGTTACCGATGTGCATTTTTGATATTTTGTAATTAAAGCGATTTCGCACAAATTGTTTTAAATATTATACTATAAATTAAATAAAAGTACTATAATTTATGTGGTAGAATACAATAATCATATTTTAATGGATTTTGTTTGAATTGCAAAAAGGTATTATACTCGTATAAGTTACCTTAAAGGTATAAGGGCTTGCAGTAAGCAGTTTTCTCCCAGTGTTTGTCCGGGCTACTTTGTAGAATAGACCATCTGCCTTCCTGCGGGGTAGATCGTTAAAAGCAAGCATAAGCTTACCGCCACTAGCACCACGACTTCTGACTAGGTGGTAGAGTTTCGCAGCAATTCGTCCGGATTGGTACCACCGCCTTAGTTATTCCTATCGTATAACGTCAGTGCTTGCCGTTACCGAAACACGATCGGTTAGGAGGAAAAGAGAGCCGGTAAACTTACTTTGGCTCGAGGCCTAACATCCCGGCCTCAGTTAGACAACGCACCTTTACCAGATTTAGTGTTTCTAGGTGGCTTGAATTTCTTACCGTCAGCTTGTCCATATTCTATTAATATCATATTTTGTGTTCCATAAAAAAATGAAATACGATGGCACATACAACGGTTTTACTCTCAATCTGTTTTACGAATTTTCGAACTGGGTAACATTTGGCACAAGGATAACATTTTTTAACCAACATAAAAATTCTCAACGTCTAAAGGAGTTTCAACTTCAAAAAACCGCAAAAACTCTAGTATTTTTTTTTGCAATAGGGATTTGGCAATCCCTATGTTAGTGTAATAATCTAGTGTAGTGCCTATGACGGGTGTCCCAGAATGTTAATAGAAATCGTCGTTCATGATAGTTAAAGGGTTATGTAGAAAAGTCATCAGGGTTGTGCAAAATTGTTTATTTTTAGAACTATTAATAAGAAGTTAGCAAGAATCCGAGGTCAGTGTTGATTAAAGCAATAACTAACAAAACAGTAAAAAAATATTCAAATTCAAACTTAAATTTACAATTAAAATGTGTCAATTTTAATATATTTCTAATTAAAGTTTATACTTTGAGTTAAAATTAAGACGTTTTTGATTGGTAATTCGATATGGTGTTCCATAAAATGAAATATTTTTAGTGTTTGTTCCGTTACCTTCAAAGATTTGGAACCCTGATGTGTTTGCTGGATTGCCTCACTGGTGCTGTCCATTAGGCTAGTTCCCACCTAAAATTATTTTTATTTTAGCACTTGCCTGTGCTTTGATCACCTAATTACCTAAAAAAATAAAGTGGCCTATTGCGTGTAGAACTTGCTCATAAAAGGTTACATAGTAGCAATAATATATTTTAGGGACACTTATTAGTACTAGTCGCCCGTTGGTTGAAATTCGTACATAACAAATTTTAATATCTTGATGATAACAACGACATCTTCATTTCTCAAGACCAACTACTTTGTTTCTAAACTTTTTAGTGCGCCATCTGTGATCTTTTATTGTTATCATCAATATATTCCTCTATCAATATACTCCTCCGTCCGCGCAATTTTCGTAAAAAGGTGTCCAAAGTTTTGGCATCACGTATTAACATATAGATAATTTTAGTGAGCAACAAATTTGGCTCGGTGTCCTAAAATACTGTTACAAATAAAATAAAATTAGTGTCCATTTTTATTTTATTTAAAATCGTCTCTGTGGTCTACCGGTCTGGCATCGGACTTGGCTTCTTGAGGTCCCGGGCTCAATTCCCGGGTCGGGCAACAAAAAAATATTGAAAATATTGCACCAGTTGATTAATAAAAAACATTTTAAAAAATGTTCAGGTTTGGGTATTAGACATTAGGCAACCCATTTTTAATATATTTTCTGATATACTAAATTTACTATAAAACCAATTTCATCCTATTATCAGCTCGTTGTAGGTTGACCTAACTTCGGATCTTAGACTATAAAGTGTAAAGTTTATGAGGTTAAGGTTGGTAGAGTTAGAGCGTGTAGAGTTAGAAATGGCTCTACATGATATCTAATTACTATTTGACAGTGCGCGGCATATTGACTTGTCTTGGAAATATTTTATATGAAATACTTTAATTAGATAAAATGTTTAACTACCTTGGAGTCATGATCTACCTATAGAAAAGAGAATTATCAAATCGAGGCGTAGAAATAAAAAGGGGTAGGTTTTTTTGCAGTTTTACTGCACTTAAATTATAAGCATTTAATTATTTCTATCAAGTTTTTTTTTCTTTTATTTCATACGGCTCTCTTGATGGTAAGAGATAATCGTGGCCTATAAAAACTATGAGGTGCATCGCTGTCTAGCAGTCAGTATGTTAGACCATTGCGGAAGTCTACAGGCTACCCTAATCTCTGGACCGGAACATGAGCAAGACATTATGGCAGCAGGAATAGGTAAGGTAGCGGATCCCTATTCAGGCAAGTTGCTGCACCAGTGGTCTCGTTGGTTCAGACCTATATTTTAACCAGTGCTTGCCCTTACGAGCATGCAGAGTGGCAGATCGTCTATTCTACCCAGTGTACTCGAGACCGACATTATAATCGATTCATCTGCTTTGAAGTGCAAATGGATTTATCCTATTATTAATATCATAAATGTGAAAGTTTGTATGTATGTTTGTTTGTTACTCCTTCACGCAAAAACTTCTAAATCGATTTTCATTAAATTTAGTACACACATAAAGGGTAATTTGGATTAACACATGGGATAGTTTTTATTACGAAGAAATGTTCCTGTAGGACCAATCAACACGCGGGCAAGGTCGCTGGCAACGGCTAGTAATAATAAGTTTAAGTTTACACACTCAAATTTATAATGTTAGTAGGGATTTTAAGTCACACAACAGTGTTTATCTTCTACGAATATCTTTAATAGAAGTTTGAATGAGTATAAGCTGCATTAGAAAAGATGTAGACCGGAATTGGAAATATTTAATTAAAGTAATTATTTTACATAATTAAATAATATTCAACTATAAAAACCAAATAAACACAACTAAACTACTTCCAATTTTATTAACATGGCTAAAATCTAGGCTTGTAGGTTTTATTAATATTTAACATAGATTTAAATAACTTAAATGATTATTAAAAGATAACAAAATATTATTAAAGAAAAGAATGTAATGAAATTTGATACTCATTGATAATTAAGTAAACACTTAAGAAACCACTTTATTTTAGGGTTCCTTAGTAATTTTGGAAATTCTTTTCAATCTTCTTCAACGTTTTTACAAATTATTTTAAACTATTGGGTTGCGATGTACGTAATCATTTTAACAAACGTTATAAAGAAAGTAGCGAGTACATTACAAGTTAAATCTAATTACCATCAGTTAAGCTGACAAAATAAAATACTGCACATTTAAAAAAAATCGCCTATAATAAATCGCATATAATCGCATATAAAAAAAGCGGTTCAGTTGTTGGCCTTGACTGCTTGACGTCCCGGGTTCGAATCCCGGGTCGGGCAACAAAAATAGAATTGGGTTTTTCCAATTTTCTAATATAAAAATGTTGCTCGGGATTGGAAATGTGCCCAGTTGGCGATAGGCTTTGCCACCTATCACATTGTGGGACTTAGTGTCATCGGCAAGTCGTGGGTGCCCTGGTTGTACCTCTACCTCTCTTCGGGGATATGGGCGTGAAGATACTTTTTTTTTAAATCATTAGCCTTCCGCAAAATCTATTCGTAATATAGCTAAGGACTGTCTAGACACGTCGGCTTTCAAACAAAAACACGTTTAAATTGGTACACTGGTGAATTATTTTGTAGTTGTGATACTACAGACGGACAGACACACACACACACACATACCCACAAACAAATAAATGGTGTAACAATGCGCGGTACCCAAACTCTGTCACCTGGTAACAACTTTAAAAGTGCATAAATAATTTTCCTCTTGTTATTCCGGGTGCTATGTGAAGAATTAACCATATTAACAATTCAACTGGTAATACAGTACCATTCAGCAACTTGCCCGGGTAGGTATCCACCGCCATACCTATTCCTGCCGTGGTAACGAAATTGTCACGTACTGGCCGGATTGTACCGCCATCCTGGCGTCACTCCCCTGAACACTGAGTGACGACTACAACAAAAGCCGCATGCTTGTTCGCTAACTATATAACAAAAAAAAATATTGCTCATCTCATCAAACCATATAGGGTTGCCTGGAAGAGATCGCGGACTTGGCGATAAGGCCGCATTTGTGTATTTTCTTAGTTTAAGTTAATTAATTTTGACGTATTTGTAATTTCTCTGCATTTGGAGTTATTGTATTGTATTGTATTGTGTACAATATCTACATACCAATGAGAATAACAAGTAGTTTTTTCTACGGAACCCTGTTAAAATTATAATACCTAGATTTCACAAATTGACTCACCAGTCCAACACCTGAGCAAATGATTTAACACAAATACCTCTCATCATGATGTTTCTCGTGTCTTATTACGCTAACCAGAAGTGGATTAGCTAATATTGTAGTAATACGACATTTTTATTAATAAGATTTACCGCAGAACTAATATGTTTTATTCCAAGGGAGTTCCAAGAATCTCCGAAGAAGCAGTAACAAGTGAATGAATGTCGAAGTTAGGCAGGTCCGCAGTTGTAAGGCACTTGATATCATCTGTCAACCTCGCAATGGACTTGGCGTGAAGATATGTTTGTATGTATCTAAAAATACAAACAGGTATTGGTGGTAACTTTGTTGCGCACCCACTAAACTAATTTTAGGTTAACGCTATCTCTTTTCACCGAAAGCAATAGAAAGAGACAAAACACTTATAATACTGTCAGATTAGTCTATACACGACATTTCTACAGACGTTTAATCTATCACTCGGAAAACGTTGATAAAAAACATCAAAATTGGACATGTCCGGCCTATTCCAACATGTCTAAAATATTCCATCTCTTTTGTTTTTGTTTCATTTGAAAAAGTTAGCATGCGTCTAAAATAAGTTTAGTTTGTGAACAGCAGAGTCATCACCATTGTATACGTTTTTAACGTGACTAAATGTCACCTGAACTGGGGAAGCAAGTCACTCTTAGATTTAAAATTTAAAGACAAAGATAAAAAAACTTGGCACTCGAAACTCCCTGCCTACCGGGTATGTGCATTGGTGTGAAGATATGTATGTATAAAAGAAAAAACCCTTTACATCTGAAAAATATGTCTGTCTCTCAATGTCTCTATCTCTCAGTATCAAAATCTCTTTTTTCCAAAGAATCTGATGAAAAAGAATGGGTAAAGATTTCACTCCGGAAGTCTAAATTACCAAAATTTTCCAGTAGCGATAACATCTTTACATTTAAGCCTATAATCGTATTTATATTCTTCATCGTCAATAGTTGCAGGAAATAATCTATATAATAATTCGTGATGCCAAAACTTTGGACCCCTTTCTATAAAAATGACAGGGACGCAGGAGCATAAAATTTGGCACACTTATATTTTATGTGCAGGAGAAGCGCAGGTCGCTATCATCGCCTCTGTGGTCGAGCGGTCCGGGTGTTGGACTTGGCTGCATGAGGTCTCGGGTTCAAATCCCGGGTCGGCCAACAAAAAGAAAATTAGATTTTTCCAATTTTTTAATAAAAAAATAATGTCGGTCGGAATTGGAAACGTGCCCGGTTGGCGATAGGCTTGCCACCTATCACATTATGGGACTTAGTATCTTCGGCTAGTCGTGGGTGCCCTGGTTGTGCCTCTGCCTACATCTTCGGGGATATGGGCGTGAAGATACTTTATATCAATAAATAAAAAATTACCTACATTACCATACATTTGACACACACAAACAAATATATTGATGATAACAATAAAATATCACAGATTGCGCACTAAAATGTTTGGAAACAAAATAGATGGTCTTGAGCGACCACTAGTACAGTTAATTTTTCATAAAACATATGAAATTGTGAAGTACAAATCTTATTTGAAAAGTGTTTATAAAATTCACTGTAATACAACCAAAATTTTGCGAAAGTAAAGCCCTAGATTATGAGTAGAGTTGAAGCCTTAAATCAACGATTGAAAATAGAAATGGTAGCTCAATGGTAGTAACTTACGGTCAGCTTAAGCGAATTTTAATGGCTCTTCGCTAAGATCCATATATTTACGATTTGAAATAAGGTATTTACTTTACGACCTGGTTTGTTCTATCTCAATGATTTAGGTATCTTTTTAGCTAGATCATTATTTTAGATCGTAGTAAATTTAATAGTTATTAATCATTTTTTAGCATTTGTAGCCATAGCTCGCTAGGGTGTTCCCAAGAGTCTCAGAGAACGGCATGTTTGTTTAAAAATATTGAATATAAAGGAAGCCAGGCAAGTCTACAAAGATTCGTGACACATGGCATTTAATACTTCCTCAATTAATGCCTACCTCTCAAGAGACTTGGCGTGAAGATACATAGGTATGAGTGTAACCCGGATACATTACCTTAGTCAACATCGTGACAGTTTTGACGTATTTGCAGCTAAAACGATAATTTTAGGGACTTTTAGTAAAATTTATCGATGTCGAGTATGCAAAGATCATTAATTTATAATTTTTGGGCACATCTAACAAAAAGCAAGTTCATAGATTACAAAAGGTGAACTCGCCTTTAAAACCTAAAACTACTAGTAGAGTTTTTCCTAACTATATTAAAAGCAGCGTAATAACTACCATATACCTGAAAGCTGATGATAAATTAGCTAATGGATTTTTCCGCGTGTCAGTCTGGGCTCCTTTGTAGCATAGACCATCGGCCTTCGTGTGCCAGGCAGCTCGTAAAAAGTGAGCATAGTGACATCTGATTAGATGGTAGAGTTTCGCAGTGATTAGCCCGGATTGGTACCACCACCTAACCTTTTCCTGCCGTCATAATGTCAACACGCCTGCCGTTTACGTATTCCGGTTCAGAGAATAAGGTAGCCGTTAAACTTAATTTTGCTGGAGGCCTAACATCGCGGTCTAAGGTTGGCAGTACACCATTACTATCTTTGGTATCTCTAGGCGGTGTGATTTTTTTACCACGAGGAAATCCGTCTGCTTGTTTGCATTCCAATATTGTTAAAAATTCAGCACTGTAATTTGAATATTCTATGAACATATTAATGTTTTTAAACAGAATTTACCACTATTAAATATTACAAAAGTGGGTTTTTGGGCTAGAACATAGTATTGTGATTATTGCGACAGGAATAGGTTAAGCGGAGGGACCCTCCGAGGGCAAGTTGCTACACAGTGAGTACTCTAACACCAGTGGTGTTAGGTCATATGAAAAGTAAGGTCAGGTAAGGTAAGTTTAAGAAACGTGAGGTTAGCAACAAATTATTATACATATATTTCATTAAAAAACCTCAACTATCACAAGCTGCTTATCAGTGAGGTAGATAAATATTACCTGTGTTTCAGCTATATTACGTGTGTGTGATTTGTGATTTAGTCGTAAAAATCTAATATAACAATAATATGTAGGAATGTCATAATGTGTACAGATAGAAAGGGAAAACGGAGCACTGTTAGATTACATAGTTACAATGAGTATTCATAAATTAAATAATTATACTATTAACTTTGTAAGTTTTTTTTAAACAGAGATACGCAATCATAAAGATCTTGTTTTAGTTTTTTAGTTATATTAGAGGATCCATGCCGGAATTTTTTTCATAAATTCAATGCTATTCTGCTCTCTAAATGGAAAAACTACAACTCTGGGTATTGATATGAGAGCGGCCGAAATAAATTATACCTGCCAGGTGAGCAGTTGCAGGACTAAACTAATAATTTTATCGATATGAGCAAACATTGAAGATCATCACTATACTTAGTATAATACTTGTAAAAGCAAATGAGCTGTTGTTCGTATTTACCAGAGCGATGTTTAGTTTACTCGGCTGATGCAAGGTTAGTGATGTCACCCTATAAAACTCAATAGCCCTTGTCATTTGCCTTCTAATTAATGATCTCAATCTTTGATTTCATTCCTTTGGTTTATGATCCTTGACTACTAAATCATAATTTTATATCTTCGATAAATATTAGATTGAAACAATATTTAAGGCACCGGCGACGACAGAATGAAACCGAATTGCATCAAACACTATTTAATAAAAAAAAAATCCGCTTTTTGATAAGTGACAAACCTTTTGTCAACCAACGCCGAATCCAACTCCGGGCATTGTTGCGTTTTCTAATACAAAATTCAAAACAAATACATTTTTTGTCGTGCAAGCCGGGTATCGAATCTGGGAATTTAAATGGTCAACGCGAACAACGAACCACTAAATCAGAAATGCGGTATTTATCATTCCCCAGTATATTCGCAACCATGGATGTGGATATGCAATGTTGGTAATAATTATTAATTAACGAGTAAGACAGTGCGTGATATAGCTGTATATGCTATGTTAAATGTTACGAAAAAATAAAAAAATAATTTAATTTCCGAAATTTTTTAAATGTCACATTAGTCACATTTCTATTTCTTCACTAATAATTGATAAACTTGTATTACAAATTTAATATACGTTCAAACAATGAAATATACTGTGAACTTTAAATACACTATAAATAATATAAATATCAACACAAAATGCTGCCCATGTTTCGCAATCTAAATTAATGACAAAATATATGAAGTTGTAAAAACTTGCATTTTTATGTTCAATCAGAAATAAAAATTATGTATAGTAATCGATACGGAAAACTCAGATATTTTATGAAATCGAATAGAAATATAATAATTAAACGGGAACTTGTTCCTAGTACGAATAATTTTAGAATAACGTCTAAAAAATGTTCACACGTCGCCGCCACCTTAATGCAATAAGTAATAAATCCCAATTAAAAGCAATTACAAAACCACATAAACGTCACGTATCAACATCTGATCAGTAATAATAAGTCTAGGATTTTAGTTATGACTTCTAAATCAGGGTCAGTATGTGCAATATAAACATAAAGATTGTTTATGTAAGTGGATAAATTTTATCATTTCTGTAATGATAAATTGAAATAGCCTACCAATTCCTTGCAACTCATCCGCTAGTGGTGTTAAGGGTCAAAGGCAGTACCGGATTAAGCTCATAGGGGTTCCCTGGGCCATTTTGATTTTGGGGCCTCCCTTTTTCAAAAATGTTGTAAAATTTTTGTTTACATAAACAAGCTCAGGCTTGCAAGCGTTGTTTTGGTATTTAAGCGCGCAACTTGAAAATTGGCATAAAATAACAATCGAACATACACACGAACAACAAAATAAAATAAACATAACAAATAAATACGAATAGTTTTTTTTTTCAATTTGAAAACAATAAAAAACCCCTAGATCATCGAGGGCCCCAGGCCATGGCCTAGTCTTGCCTATTAGGTAATCCAGCACTGGTCAAAGGTGATTTACTAAGTCAAAAGAAGTCCAGCCACTCTCTCACTCACTCAATTGTGAAGACACTTCCAATCATAAGCAATAAATAAATAAATATCTCTGGACAAGTTACACAAATTGAATTTAACCCCAAAGTAAGCAAATTATATGCTTGTGTTATAGTCAACGATTCTAATACATAGAAATACTTAAATAGATACAAGAATAAATTTAATAAGCACCCAGACCCGGAAATGCACACATATAAATGTTCATCACACAAATGCCTGCCCCCGTCGGAAATCGAACCCGAGCCTCGCGGTTGGTCGGCGTAGTTAGGCATGTATGCTAGCCTCTCGACCAACGAGGCGAATAAAAAAAGAACTGGCGAAATTCTAAGATTAATTACGCGTAATGGCTGCTAAATACGGATGTTAAAATGTAATTAATTTAAATGACGTTTCAATTTGTAGACAAAATAGATATGTAGCAAAAACAAAAGAATTGTGAGTGTGTCGAACTTAACATTCGGTCCTCTATTGTTAAGAGAAAGTGTCTATGTCCTTCATCCGAAATCCTAGGCCTGGATGTAACATTTTTATAATATTTAACACTCGGATATTTAATATAAAAATAATAAAAAAAGCTCTGTAACGCTTGAAAACAGAATATAATACATAACAATGAGAATAAAAATGTTAAAAAGTCAACAAGCAGACAGAAGTCCTGATGATGAAAATAATAAAATGATAATGGTGCGAAGCCGACGTCAAGTCAACCCAAAATTTGCACATTTTTTAATTTTTAAAACATTTGTCAATTTTCACCCCACTATGTTCTGAGGGGTAAACTTACTCAAGTTTATCCCTCAGAACATCATCACGATCATGAATCAGGTGAGATGGTGACAGATATTAATCTGGAAGAAGACAAACTGCATTTACTTTTTGCGCCGAATACACATTCAAAAATCAAATCTGAGTCGTTCGGAAGTCAGTAACGTCTATTAAGGCTAAGCACACAACAAATTATCAAGGTGATAAAAATTAAGTGCAGGCTTGGTGGGCGCTATTTGATTATATTAGCCTTAAGTAAAACGTTTCATTATTCCGCTGTGAGTCACATGCCATGTGCAGGGTTGCCAGTTCAACTTTTTAGATGGGATACTTTAGTTTTGGCATTATACAACATTGGCAGTTATTGCAACATTGGGATTTGAAATAAGTTAATATGTGTCCTTGTATTATTACATAGCGAAGAAGCAGATGGCCCTCTTAATAGTGAGAGATAATGATCACTAATTAGTTAAGGTGCTATTCTTTTAAAATTTGCCGAATTATCCTTACAAATATTTAAAACTAGACCTTAGCGTATACCACCTTAAATAACATTGTTGTTTTTGGTTCGTCACTATATCATAGCCTATGTCTTAGTTTACGTTAAGGTTTAGTTATCTTACCCTCTCAAGCAACGGTCTCATTTATTATAAACTATCTCTTTAAGAGAAATTTAAGGTATTGGACATAGTTTAGTAAGTAAAACTAAAGGATAGTAAATAATTAACTATTACACTTAGCTAAGAAACAATTCATTTAATTAAAACTAAGAAAGACACACTGTATGGTAAAGAATTATATTCTTAAATTGGCAAGCCTGGCCACTACTACGTGTATACCGCAGGGCATCATTCTGGCCCACGCACTGTTCCTCGTGTACCTTTGAAAGCGCATAGATCACTGCGCGGGAGGACGCGCGTCTGCGTGTGGTCTAGAACTTGAAATTCAATCAGAATCTTATAATTGACGTACAAACAATTTGATTCACGCATTAATTTACGCAATATTAATTTAATGTCTTGTCTTAATGTTGGCGTTGTTTTGACAAATTGGAGTTTTGTAATCTAAAGACGATTTGCTTTGTATTGCCTGTCTGGATACCTATTTACTTGTCCACCTACAATATCGTTATCAACTTAACTGAATACGCAAAATTCTTCATGTTTCTCTTATTATAAAAAAATTAAGTAATAAGAATGATCAATAAATAATTAGGCAAATTAGAGTGGTAATCTACCACGGAATAAGCCAATAACATGTTTTTTTTTGTGTAGTAAGACAACGAACAAGCACTCGTATCTCTTGGTGGCAAGAGACAAGCGTGACCTATAGACACTATAGGTCGGAGTACTATAGTTGTTCTGTGCACTATAGACATTATAGACGAGCTGCTGTCCTGTGGTTGAGGTGGTAACTTTCCATTTCAATGCATCCATCCATTCCATCCACCATTTTGCAAGTCTACCAATATTACCCTACTTTACCTTCCTACCCGAAAAATAGCAGTGCCAAAAACTGGTCTTAAAACCTCGATGGTTTAGCGGACTTGACTTCTTGAGATCCCGGGTTCGATTCCCTGGTCGGGAAACAAAAACAATTGGAAATTTTATATTTTCTAATAAAATAACGCTGCTCGGGATTGGATAATAGGTATGTGTCCAGTGGGCGATAGCCTTTTCACCTATCAAATTGTAGTACTTAATGTATTCGGCTAGTCGGCTTATAGTTCGGCTAGTCCTGTTTGTGCCTCTGTTACTTTCTTATTTTTTGCTAAAAACTGGCTGCAATAATGTATAAAGCTGTGGAGCTAGTTGCTGCACAGTACTCTTTACCAATATGTTCAGTGGTGAAGAAGTCATATTGGTAATGACCCATTTCGCATAGGCTAGGCATGAGCTGCCTAGGAAGGAGGCAGATTGTCCATTCAAAACAGGGGACCCATACTAATACAGTGCTAAAAGAATTTATACAAATTTGTATAGAGATATTTGCAATCAAGTTTAAGCAGTATAATTTTTATATAATATTCAATACATTCTGTTTTATATTTAAGATTAAAGATAAATTAATCTAAACCTTTTCATGTTACAGATCTTTGCTTCATATTTCTCTATAATCTATGGAGTAATTCATGGTGGACTATTATCAAAGCGACATGAAGTATAAATATCATAAAGTAATAATGGACTTCAGATCCAAACATGAGTAATCAAGGCCTCCATAGAATTTATCATAAGCTCCAGTGATATAGTGACCAAGTGTCGTTCATGAATTACAACTCTATAGAACCAGATGACAGTTCCGTAAAGCTTACTCCTATTGAGCTTAAAGCTTTTTATCTTAGTTACTCTGATTCCTCAAGTGAAATCGGCAACATGTTTACTGTTTTCTTGTTTGGTGAAACTTTCATGTTTGCTAATTTACTGAAGTTAAACAGTGTGTTTGATGGTACGTTATGATCTCCTTTTAATATCTAGACTAACAACAATTTCAACTAATTTTGTATTGTTATCTTTACTTACTATAATACATGTCTTGACAGACTGATTCATCGTCGCTGAGCGCAAACTGTTAAATTTATAGCCATCTCTCGCCTCTGTGGTCGAGCGGTCCGGGTGTTAGACTTGACTGCATGAGGTCTCGGGTTCGAATCCCGGGTCGGCCAACAAAAAGAAGATTGGATTTTTCCAATTTTCTAATAAAAAAAAATGTTGGTCGGGATTGGAAACGTACCCGGTTGGCGATAGGCTTGCCACCTATCACATTATGGGACTTCGTATCTTCGGCTAGTCGTGGGTGCCCTGGTTGTACCTCTGCCTACCTCTCCGGGGATAAGGGTGTGAAGATACTTTTTTATAGTCATGAAATTTGATGAAGTCATTTTATTAACAAGACACCCACTAAAGACGAAATTTTGGAAATTCTACCTCTAAAAGGAGTGAAATAGGGGTCCAAAGTTGTATGGAAGACCGTCATTTTTGAAGTTAGAAATTTGAAATGTTTAGTTTTTGGGCTACTTTTTAAAAATGAGTCGATACGTATTCAAGCGTTTTTGGAAATTTCACCCTAAAGAAGTGAAATAGGGGTTGAAAGATTGTTTGGAAAATCGACAGTTTTTAAGGTTACAAACATGAAACTTTATTTTTGGGTACTAATAAAAATTGATTAGATACATATTTAAGCGTTTCTGGAAATTTTACCCCTAAGGGACCAAAATAGGGGTTGTAAATTTATATAAAAGTCCTTATTAATCCTTATTAATAAACATATTTATTGCCACGCGAGCAAAGCCGTAGGAAACAGCTAGTGATCAATATTTGCAGTTTAATTCATGCAAAGTACTTTTTAAGAGACTCAAAATTTTACTTTTACCTAGTTTATGTATTTTGACTAAGTGTATGTGTATAAAACATCATTTGTTTAAAACAAATGCTGAAGTATTAAGAATTACACAATTTACAAGCATCATCCAGATAGTTGTAATCACGCCTTCCACAAAAGTGACTTTGGTTGAAACTTTGTATGAACCAATTGAAAGTGATGACCTACGGCACCGAGACGTGGTCTCTTACTGTGGGCCTGATAAACAAGCTCAAGGTTGCACAGCGAGCTATGGAGCGGGCTATGCTCGGGATTTCCCTGCGAGATCGATTCAGAAATGAGGAGATCCGCAGGCGAACGAAAGTCACCGACATAGCCAGCTGAGTTAGCAAGCTGAAGTGGCAGTGGGCGGGGCACATAGCACGGAGAACGGATGGCCGTTGGGGCAGAAAAGTTCTCGAGTGGAGACCACGTACCGGCAAACGAAGCATGGGACGGCCACCCACGAGATGGACAGACGACCTTATGAGGGTCGCGGGGTCTCGCTGGATGCAGGCCGCTTCCATCCGGTCGACGTGGAAGTCAACGGGGGAAGCCTATGTTCAGCGGTGGACGTCCTATGGCTGAAATGATGATGATGATGATGATGATGATGATGATGATGAACCAATTCAAAATTTGGATTAAATCTACGTTTCACACCGATTCCAACTACTATTAATTATAACCAATGTTTTAATACGTGTGGGACCCCTATAAATAATGAGAAACTGCATGTGCATGATCAAAAACTTAATATTTACGAAAACAATGTTAAGCATGTCTATTTTTTCGTACGAGCATAACCAAATTCATGACAATCTTAAATCACTTGCATGAAAAGATTTCGAAAAAAGGTTTTTCACATGCTGTTAGGAAAAACTTATTGTGGTATAAAATATTTTCCTGCAAACAAGCAAAAAAAAATATTTTGTGTGTAATTATAAATTTAATACTATCAAAGAAGTCATGGACGCCAAGATGTTTCCTTTGCAGTTTCTTCTCCTATGTAGGATAGGATAGGATGAAAATTAATATGTTTTTGAAATTGTTTATACGTAATAAATTGTGAAGCTTGTAATAAATATAAATATTCGTTTGTACATGTATTCGTTAAGTATTTGCACACTACAATGTAGTAGAGTGTTTTAATATGCCTAAATATCTATGTAACAACTTTCCACACATATTATATTGCAAAATAAATAATTGTCTTTCCATTAATTTCATTTCACTCACAGTAAAATTTAAACACGTTTATACGTACACGATGATTTACTTTCATATTTAAAATCTAAAAATTAAAATCTTTATAACAAACCAGCTTTTATCCACGAATTAAACCGCGTACCAAATTATTTAAAATCTATTCTAGATTGTTGTCTAATTTTGTATAAAGTTTCATCAAAATCTGTTTTTAGGGAAAGAGCAACGCAAATATATAACTACAAAGTTATAATATAATTTGCTCAAAACCTAACATCCGGGTCTCAGGTTGGCAACGCATCATTACCATCTTTTGTGTCTCTAGGTTTCGTGAATTTATTACCATCAGGAAATTTGTCTGCTTATTTGCCTTCCAATTTCATAAAAAAATCTAATATCTCAAATCTTCGCATTAAGAATATTAGTATGTTGGTCAAGTAAAGTCGAAACTTGTAACTCGAAAACTACTGGACTTTCTTTGATGATAATTCTGGATTCGTTTCAGCCAGAAGAAGAAGATAGCAACAAACATTTCCAAATTTAAACAGCTCATATTTTTTTTAACAAATTAAAAAAAGGAAGAATTTCACATCAGGCAGAATTGGACCTGCTCCTTTTCGTATTCCACTGACGGATGCTCTAACCATTTGAGCTAAGATAAAACTCCCGTGGTAAATTTTCTATTTCATCTTTAGTTTTAAGTTTTATACCTACAAAGATTTTATTGAAATTCACATTTCCTAATGGTCATAACTTTCGATTATCTTGAGATTTTTTAACTTTAACAATTGTTCTGCGCTTGAGGTAAATTTTGCTCAAATTTAAAAATAAGAAATAATTTCGCAACCTACAGGATTTGAACCTGCGCCCTTTTGACTCTCGATATTTTTTTTTAATTTGCGAAAATTTATCCCAAGCACGGGACAAACGCTAAAACTAAAATTCATTAGCTATTATGTTACTGCTAGCCCCAGCTCGTCTAGTTCCAAGTGTAAGATTATTGTGACCTAGGCATTGTTTCCATACTCATACATAAATACTAATTGCTGTGCTTGTAATCAGTTAATGTCTTGCTTAATGAGTTTAAACTGCTATTGTTCAGGTTTAAGAGCGTGTTCAGATGACCCGCGCCGAGCACGCATACGCGTTGAGCCCGTTTTAGACCTGCGCTCAGCACGCATAATGCATCGAGCACGCCTATCACCCGCTTTTACTACAAGTGACAGTCAATACAGCACTAGCTGAAGCGCGGGCGCAAGGCGTGTGCTTCGCGTGCGCGGGGTTGCGCGCGGGTACGCGCGGGGTGCTCGCGTGGCAAGCGCTTGGCGGGCGCTTGGCGTGGGCGGATTGATTTGGTTAATGCAATTTGAGAATATTAGTGTGACAATGAGCTCAAATTACGTCGAAAAAAATCAAAGCGTGTTCGACGCGGGTGACGGCGAGCGTGGCGTGCGCGTGTCGTCTGAACGCAGGCTAAGGAAATGTAGGTGGAAGATCAGAGCGAAACATAAGCTGTCGAAATATAACTATCAGTTTATGAAAACCTGTCCCATTCATGATACTGAGGTTTTTATGTCATAAGACAGCAGGTGACTTACTGTAATACCTTAATAGCCCGAGATACATGGGCAGCCAGACTTTCATCAAATTATAAAACGTTATTTATTTCTTGTATTTTTAATAACAATATAGAAATCACATTAACTGTTGACAGATATTTACAATCGTAGAAAAAACCTTGTCCGCACAGTTATGCTTTCGTGAATTATAATTTAATTTTAGATCGCCTCTGTGGTCTAGCGGTCCAAGTATTGGACTTGACTTCATAAGGTCCCGATTCCCGGGCCGGGCAACAAAAAGGAAATGTGGTTTTTCTAATTTTCTAATAAAAAACGGGTTACACTCCGGGAGTGCCGACAGATGTGAAAACTTGAATATTAACGTTGTGCATTTTTTTATATTTTGGATTAGTTAGGGAATTATTTTGCACGAACTGCTTTAATTATCAGTATGAAAGTAGAAGTTACGCCGCTAAAGAAGTTTTCACTTCAAAAAAATGTAGCTCGGGATTGGATATCGTCACGTCCATATCCCCGAAGAGATAGGCAGTGGAACAACTGTGACAGCCAAGACTAGCCGTAGACACTAAATTCCACAATATGATAGGTAGCAAGCCTATCGCCAACCGGGCACATATCCAATCCCAAGCAACGTTATTATTGTTAGATAATTGAAAATGCACGATTTCTAATTTTTTTGTTACCCTACCCGGGAATCAAACCCGGGACATCAAGAAGTCAAGTCTAGAACTAATTCAAATAAAAATATTCCTACATTTATCAACGAAAATCAAATCACAATAACTATTTTCTGTTTTTTTTTGTTTTTTTTAAATCGCAATGTGTTAAACAGTATTAAATCCGCTAGCATATTATGTTAACTTTTTTAAGATCAGCGTATCTGAAGCCGTTAACGACCGTGACTTTCTTTCTTTCTTTAGGTTTTGGCATTCGCGTCAGCATTTTGCCATTAGTCAGTAGAAATTTGTATCAAATTTACCAAAATCGGCATTTAATTACAGTTATATAATATAGTCATAAGTCGTCAATAACTCATGCCAGGGTCTTGGGTAAAGCGGTGGCAGCGGTGGTTACTCAAGCTCATATTGTGATATTTGGTGGCAACCAGGAAATACACGATACGCTAATTTCTTCATGATTATTTCATTTGTGCACTTTCACCGAACAAAATTGTACAAAATGCCACCAAAATTGACTAATTTCAATAATTATCAAAATACTTCTACCATCTTTTCTCTCGATGCCGATGGCGCAAAAAACTCGACCATGACTCAAAAACATTACTGCTGGCTGTCAAAATTGACGTTATGGTACGAAATGAATGAATGATACGTCACAAGGAGTTTTGCGCCATCTAGAGAAAAGATGGTCGAAGTTTTTTCATAATTATTGAATTTCGTGTTGATATTGAGTGAAATTAGTCAATTTTGGTGGCATTTTGTACAATTTTGTTCAGTGAAAGAGCACAAATGAAATAATGATTAAGAAATTTGCGTATTGTGTATTTCCTCGTTGCCGCCAAATCTCATTACAGAGCTTGTGTAATGAGCCACCGCTTTACCCAAGAGCATGACATGACTTATTGACGACTTATGACTGATGACTAATTATAATTGATTAAAATTGATATAAACATTGGTGCATACTTGACAAATGGCAAAATACTAACGTGTAGGCCAAAACTTAAAGAAAGAAAGAAAAGATACGTCACAAAACTGCTATGTAGTATGTAGCAGTATTGTAAAACTAATTATAAAGGCACGTAGTTTAGGGACGTCATGGTACGAAAAGCCCATGTAGTACTAAAACATTCATGTTTTAAGGGCTTATGGTAGGCCCTCTAAATAACGAGGTGGCTATTATACAATAATAGTAAGGTTCACAGCTAAATTGAAGTCAAATATTCATAGTCAATATGCTGTAATGTTGTAGTAGTATATCTCTAGAACTTATTAAACGTGCCTTGTCACCAATTTAGAGCATCATAAAATGGTATAAAAACTCTTTTAAAGTAGTTAACTGTTCAGGACTGGCCCGAATGATTTTTAAATTAACTGTTGATCACATTTTAAGATGTTGACTCAAATAATCACAATCGTTATTTAATTAAGTAACGGGTAGATTAATTGACGTAGTTGTTTTTAGGGTTCCGCACCCAAAGTGTAAAAACGGACTCTATTACTAAGCCACCGCTGTCTATCTGTCTTTCCGTCTGTCTCGGGGTTGTATCTCATAAACAGTGATAGCTAGAAAGCTGAAATTTTCAAAAATGATGTATTTCCGATGCCGCTGTAACAACAAATATTAAAAATTTAAAAATAAATATATTTAAGGGGTCACCATACAATAAACGTGTTTTTTTTCGTATTTTTTGCTCAATATTAAAAACCGTAACAGGGAGACCCTTTAAATTTTCATAGAATATTACTTGTTTATTACCTTTCAAAATAAATATTTAATGAACAATAAAGTAAATGTTAGAGGAGGTCTCATGCTACAACTTTGCGTGAATTCGGACAGTAAAAATGCTACGTTATTTGGTTTTGTTGATTTGGTTAAGTGATTATTAGCGACGTTATAAGTGTGCGTACATGTATTACTTTACATAATACAAATAAAACTTACGCGCCCGTTGATCTGGTGTATAGCTTCATTTTTTGTTAGCAAATGTGAAGTTACACACCAGTTCAACGGGTTCGTAAGTTTTGTTAGTAAGGGGGATAATATGTAAAGTAAAGCATTTATTTTAAAACTATCTGTTCCGGCGAACTGGGTTTCACCTGTTCAGTTTACAACAGTATGGGACAAATAAAAAAATTGTTTTCCCAGTTTAAAAGCGGGACAAAAAGTACCCTACGCCCTTCTCCCGGTTCTAAACTACCTCCGCTTTAATTATCAGCCTAATCGGTTGTCATTTTTAAGTTATAAATAGTGTGACTAACACGACTTTCTTTTATATATAGACATATAGAAGTAGTGTTAATAAAGGCGATTAGTTTCAAGTGAAGGCCGTTTTTATGTGTCATCTTTAAAAATTAGATTTATTTCTATTGTATTTCTGTGGGTCACTGGAGATATCAAATACAAAATACGTCATTTGACAGATATTTGATGTACACTTTTCCATTTTGAATTGGTCACTAAGATACATAATCAGCCCCTGGCCGGTTCCTATATTCGTTTTACATATAAATAAATACGTCATTTGACAGATATTTGATGTACACTTTTCCATTTTGAGTTGGTCACTAAGATATATAATCAGCCCCCTAGCCGGTTCCTATATTCGTTTTACATATAAATAACATTTTGTTTTCAATTAATTGTGGAAATTTAAAACCGAAGATTTATGATTTTTTGATATATTACAGGAAATTTAATATTGCCTACTGTTTCTTGAATGTTTTTTTACGATGTTACTCAATTATTTTTATGTTTGTTTTATTACTTTTGTGTTTTATGTATGAGTATTAAAATATTCATGATTGCGTTCCGCGCAGAATAAAGAAAAGGCTAAATACAAATTAATCGTTTTTATTAGGAATGTATAAGGAAACAGAATCTTTACGGAATATATACCCACGGAACACTTGAGTGACTGGGGTTTGTCGAAAAAAAAATCTCACAATGTGAAAGACGACAAACCTATTGCTAGCCGGATGTTTATTCAAAAGTTAAAAAAAATGTCTTTCCTGACTCGGGAATTGTGTCAAAGCCCTCAATAGTTAATGCTAACACATCACTAGACCATAGAAATTAGAACCAATCTAAAACAGACATCAAAGATGTAAACTTTCGTTGCCAACATGAGACTAGGACGTTTAAGACTCTTAAGCAAATATGCTAGCTACTCTATCCTTCAAATAGGTCTTCTACAATGATGACACTACGAAGAAATAGATGTAGTATCAAATAAAACGACTCTATCACCAAGTCTAATTGCATAAGTTGAATAATTGATAAGGGCATCACATCTCTACCCCAGAAACATTAATCATATCTTTTCCCCGTGTTGGTCCTGGCTCCTTTGAAGAATAGACTATCTAACTTTCGTGCACAAGGAACTCGTAAAAGGCGAGCATAGGCTTACCGTCACTAGCACCTTGATATCTGACTAAGAGAGTTTTGCAGTGACTCGCCTGGATTTGTACCACCGGATAATGAATATTAGTGTTTATTGAAGTCTCTGAGCACGACCGTTAATCTTTTAAAACATCTCAGCTTGTATCATAAAAATATCAACGTATAATAATTACTTTTAATAAATATGTCTTGTAACATCACACGCAAAAAGACAAACGTTTTGCCAGAAGTTTCTTAGCTATGAAAAAACATTATCTAGTTAAAAAACAAAGAACCCCTTGTAGTGTTTTGGATACAAAATCTAAAATAGTATAAAAAGAATTAAGTGTGAAACGAAGTACGATGTAAACGTGTCCACAGATTAAGCAATAAACTACGTATTTTATTGTAATACTGTTATTATGCGGCTTTTGTAAATGACATTTATTTTTAGCTTAACTTCTTAATGGACCGAGGCTTCCTCTTGTTGATATCGTTGAACTTACACCAATTTACGAGTACATGTCATTACTAATAGATATAACACCTTCAAATGATATGGATGCTAATAAAATTTTCTAGTTTTATCGCCTCTGTGGTCTAGCGGTCCAGTGATGGACTAGACTTCTTGAGGTCCAGTGTTAGATCCCCTTGGTTAGGAAAAAAAATGGAAAATGTGTATTACCTATGATATGTATTTTCAATTTTCTAATAAAAATTGCGTTGACAGGGATTGGATATGTGCTCGGTTGACGATAAGCTTACTACATCACATCACATTGTAGGACTGTGTGTAGTGTCTTCGGCTAGTCGTAGGTGTCCTGGTTGAGCCTCTGCCTACATCTTCGGGGACATGGCCAAGAAGATACCTTTTCCAGTTTTATAGAAACCTTTAAGTGTAGTAAGCGAACGAAACATCTAACCCCCTTAGAGTACTTTGAAAGTATTTTATGATCAGATATTTCATCCACTGCCTGTACATTTTAGAATTGCAAACTTTCCAAATCGCATTGCTTTAAATTCGTTTTATAACTGCAGAAAAACGACATCACTTTTTAATAACTACGTATAAACAACTATTCGAATTATTTATTCTATATTATTATATATTATTCTATATATAATAAAAGAAAGTAGTGTTAGTTAAACTATACATAACTCAAGAACGGCTGAAACAAATTTGCTGAAAATTGACGGAGAGGTAACTTATAACCAGAAGACAGGCATAGCATACGTGTTTAAGCACGCAAACTGAACGGCTGAAACAAAGTCCACCGGAATAGCTAGTTTAGATTAAATAATAAAACTTAATGGACAAATTACAAAAAATGATAGTGATATGGGTGTTAGTCAACGATTCATACATAGAATTCTTAGTTATAATTATAGGAATAAATTTAATGAACACGCAAATACAGAAATGGATATATCTAAGTGTTTATCACGTAAATGCCTGCTCGTTTTTTGTCGGTTAATTATCATGACAATAATACTTAGATTGTAATAATGTCTTATTTTTTTACGAAATTACAATAAAAAATCTGCAAAATATATACGCAATTTGAAACGACTGATATTTAAAGTTATTCTAACTAAGAGTATTAAGCTTCAGAATTTTTTTAATGAAAGTAGAAATAAATATTAAATCTAAAATAAATTTGCTCTAAATCAAATCAGCTATCTGACAGTGACAGTCCCGTGAACATCGGTCAGGCGTTTTAGAGATTAGCCTGAATAAACAGAATGACCGACAGAGAGACATACAGACAAAAATGTTATTTTGGCATATGTACCGTATACACAATCATTTATATGTATTAGGAAGCGGTCATTTTAATATTGTAAACATACATTCCAGTGGTATTTATATGTGGGTATAAGAGTGAAGAATTATTACCCTCTTTCAACTAAATGAACATAAAAGAGACAGGACATTTTTAGTCACGTCAAATTAGTAAGTTGTATGTTCAATTTAGTCTGAGGCGTTGACTAAATTACGAAAACATGTAAATTAACTGGAAATTTTGTCCCGTCTGTTATTTTTATAAGAACAGAAATTAAAAATAATTTTAGAAAAAGGTAAATAGAATAGATACATTTGATTATTGAAATGCAGCAAAAGTTCTAAGGCCAATAAATTTATTTAATATTAGTGTAGTTAGTATTATTATTTATTTAATATTATTAGTTAATATTATTTGGTGAATACATCAAAAAATGAGTATTTTCCTTTGCCATAATGAGTGGTGGCAATGAGTCTACCTTGGAAGTACGCTTTTTTAAGGTTAAAAAAATTGTAAAATTGGTCATTAAATATCAGATAAATATAGTAAGCCCTGCTCGTTTTAAAGTTGGTTCAAAAGAATTTAAAAATCTAGTGTAGTTCGCCTCTGTGCTATAGCAGTCCGGCGTCAGACTTGACTTCTTGAGGTCCCGGGTTCGATCCCCGAGTTAGTTGGTAAAAAAATCAGAAAATCTCTCTTTTCAATTTCCTAATAAGAATAACGTTGCCCGGGATTGGATAGAGCCTGGTTGGCAATAGGCTTGCCTCCTATCACATTAAAGGACTTGCTGTTATCGGCTAGCTTTGGTTGCCCTGGTTGTGTCTCTGCCTATCTCTTTGAGGATATGAGCGATGGGATAATTACTTTTTTAATTATTTACGGATTTAACAATTGCAACGATTGTAGAACTAACCAGCCTATACCTGGATTATTAACCAGTGTTACTCTTGAATGTCGATTTTATGCAAATTGGAATTTGAAACTCGAATATTTCATTTTAGGTACTCTTGCAATTCTAGCGGCCTAGTAACATTTATTTTCAAAAGAATTCAACGAATCCTTTAAAATAATTAATTGTTTATTAGTAACTATATGTCAATTATTCGCTAGTATTGTGTTTAAGAGTACATAAAATGACATAACCAATTGCAATTTCCAAAATAACATGGATCGAGATTAAAGATTAATCCTACAGATTTTTTTTTATTATTATAAGTTTGTTACGCAATTTCTCAACCATCAAACTGACTTTGATAGTCCTTTTGGTAGATGATGTTTCCGAGGTGTTCCCATACTAATTTTATCATGATCACACTAGTGGTTTATAACTCAGAAACTGTAATTATTACACTGTAGGGCCTAATCGTGAATGCACTGGTTGCAACCCTAACTACCTCGGGGATGCAGCCATGAAGATACGTACTGATATAAACAATCAAACCTTTTTTCATGAGATTGGAAAATAAAAGAAAATGGATTTCCTGACGACAATACATAAAGAACCTTCCCAATGTGAAAATGATAGAATGGCAGTTTTAGAAATGCCAATCAATTTTAATTTACGATTAATCTCTTCCAAACAGCTGTTCAACATGACTTCGGTTGAGACTTCTAATCTGAACCGAACTAAACAGCTGTTTAACATGACTCCTGTTTAGACTTCTAATCTGAACCGAACTAAACAGCTGCTCAACATGACAACGGTTTAGACTTCTAAACTGAATTAAACCGAATTGCTGTTCAACATGACTGTAGTTTAAACTTCTAAACTGAGCCGAACCTAACAGATCTGCAACATGAGTTTGGTTTAGATTTCTAAACTGAACCTATGTTAAACATAAAGAGACAGATCGTAATTAATTTTTTTGGCATTTCGGATATTGATTGTACGACTCTTACGTAAGTAATCGTCTACACTTTATGGTGACACGTGATAGTGACCAGCACTGACGTCATTACGGCATAAATAGATAATGGGAAGTTATCAACCCAGGAGAATCGTAGCAAAACTCGGCCAACTATTATTAAGATTAGCTCATTACAATTTCCTGAAAGATATATTTCATGATACGGTAATGATGTACTTAAATAAAAAACAAATTATATGCGGCGGTTAACATTTTTATGGCCCACTGGGAATGATTTACAACCACTATTGTCTGCTGTTTTGACAGATTGAGCGCCATTACGTTTCAGTGACTTTTTACGACGTTTTTGTGACGTTCTTCATGTTTGTAAGTAAAATAAAATAAAAATTGCAAACGTTTTATTGAAAAGACTTGTCGCCTGATTATTAGTGACGGTGGTCCTGATTATCAATAGCTTTTTCCTGATATAACGTGCACGTTTTCATATTCCAGTTTTGAGAACAGCGAATCTGTAGGGTTACTCTTGAATCTCGATCATACAAATTGGAAATTGGAATCGGATTTGTGTTATTTAGTACTCTTGAATCCAATACTAGCGGATTATTAACAATTGGTATTAATTAACAACAAAATAAATTATTGTAACTGATTCGTTGATTTTTTAGAACAATCTTAATAATTCGCCAGTTGTTTTCAAGAGTACCCTTGTAGTAGTAGTAGATTTAAGAACAACCCTACTAGTTAAATCCAAATGACGGAATGATTCTATAAAATATGGCCTCCAATTTCGTAACCTTATCAAAATTTATTCTGTAGTTAGGTAGTAACAAACAGATACGCAATCAATAGACCGTTACATCCTATAATTTAGAACTCATATCAACCTATAGTCGATTTCAAATATATTTAACTGACTTTAAAAAAAAGTTATGTTGTAGACCGAATGTATGTACCTATACACGTATGTAAGTTCAAATAATTTCCCTATTTCTAGAGTTAGTCTCATAGTTCAGACTACCAAGGTTAAAAAGATTTTTACCTCCGATTTTTTGAACCTGCATCGATTTACATGAAACTTTGGAATTAAGCTTGTCTTACCCTTATCTTCTAAATCTACCCTATGCCGATATGTGCAAATTACTCTTTTTTAATTTAAAAAAAAAATCGTTCAAACAATATATTCAACTTTCAATAAATCATTACTCGGTTTGTATTAGGCCTACAATTAATTAAAAAGCACCAATCCCTTTTGTTTTTTATAAGCATAATTTTTGGTTTTTACACTTTTATTAATAAAATGAATAGTTTTTGAGTCATTCATAAAAAATCGATAAAAACTTGGTTTTTATCACGAAAAATGCCAATTTTCAATCACGTATAACTCGAAAACTATTGAGTTTTCAAAAAAAATGCCAGGAACAATTTATTTTCCACAAAAAAATGTTCACCCACTAGTTGGGGTGGAACTCACCCCAAGAGTAAAAGCACACATCGGGATAGGCAAGATTTTGCTTTTAGAGGTGTCAAAATTTCATGAAAATCTATGCAGGTTCAAAAAATTCAGAGGTGAAAACCTTGGTAGCTACTACCATCCCACTCCATTGGAAAATATAATATAGCCAATTGCCTATATATAACCTTGCGAAGTCGTGTCGTCCGCCATTAAACATGGTAAAATATGCCATTGCTATTAAACCTCGTAGACAAACCCATCACAACTCGAATTCAATTTGTAAATGGTGACAGTATATTATCGTGATCGTAAAAAAATCGTAAAACTTGACACTAAAACGCATATCGCAACACGTTCAATTTGAAAATGGTAAACATGTGGTATGTTTGTTTTGACGTATCTTTTTATGGGCCATAGATAGTCCTCGCGGAACGAATGGTTATCTAAACTATTAAGACACGCAGTTTTGTTCGCGCTTACACAAAAAAATAAATTAAGAATAGTAAAACTATTTTTTTATGATATTGGGAGGCAAACAAGAAGACGGATTTCCTGATGTTAAGCAATTCACGCCGCCTAGAGACACCAAAGGTGGTAATGGTGCGTTGCCAACCTGACGCCGGGATGTTAGGCCTCGAGCAAAAGTAAGTTTACCGGCTATCTTACCTTCCGAACCGGAACACGTCATGACGTTATGGCGGCAGGAATAGGTAAGGCGGTGGTACCAATCCGGGCGAGTCGCTGCTAAACTCTACCATCTAGCCAGATGTCACGGTGTTAGTGACGGTGAGCCTATGCTCGCCTTTTACGAGCTGCCTGGCACAGGAAGGCAGATGGTCTATTCTACAAAGGAGCCCGGACTAACACGGGGTATAATTTTATACGGGGTATAAAAATAATTTAAGAATAGTAAAACTATACTAAACTTATTGCAATATGTCGTTGTCTAATTTGAATAACCTATCTAAAATAAGAAAAGAAGATAACATGTAAAGGGGATAGCGGTTTCCCCGTGTTGATCTGGGTCTCTTGTTATACAGGTCATTCCAACAACAACAACATCACTAGTAGCTGTGTGCGATGCTGCAACCCTCATGGTTGAACCCTCATGAGGCAATGCATGTAAGGCACCCCGCCTTACATGCATTCCTGCCACTAAAATAATAGTGTCTTGTTCCTGTTCGGAGGGTATGATAGCCGGTAGCCTAACAACTAGGCCACGGGTCAACGACGTACCTACAATTAGTATCATTTCTATAGCTGTAATGTAAATACTTCTTTTACCGTAAGAAGAGCCATGGGCTTCTTCGCTGTCTTATCACATAAATAAATACTACAGATCATTCAATTATGTAGTATTTTTTGTTACCACTACATAAGACAAAACAAATTTGCTTTCCGCTGTCAATGTGTTTGCTTAAATCTTTAAAACTACGCAATGGATTTTGATGCGATTTTTTCAATAGGTAGAGTAATTCGAAGAAGGTTTATATGTACAATAATATATAAGTTTATCCATTAAGATAAATGTTAGTTTTTCTATAATACAAAGAAAATTAGCAATAAAAATTTTATAGGCGTATCTCTATCTGTATGTAGGTCGTTGAATTTGATCACAATGAAATACGTAATACTACATAATTTAAAAACACTGAATTAAGTCCATTATATTTTTTTTGGGGTAAAGGGGAAAAGGCAAGGACACGTCTTTAATAATATAGCAAAATATTTAGCAAACCAAAACAAAAAAATGAAGAAGTAATATCAGATATAGAAAATCAGGCAATCTTCCACAACAGTCAAATCATACCAATGAAAAATAATAGATGTTCTAGGTATACGCTTGTAAACATTTGCCCTGGAGCGGCGTCGATTTAATCCAAACTTAATATCAATGGGAAAATGAAAACAAAGTTTCCTCTAACCTTTGTTGCGTGTTTACAACCATCTACAACGTCTTCAAAAGAAATCACAACAAGAAAGGCAAAAAGAAAAAGGTTTAGGGCTAAATTAAGGTTCATTCACACACCTCGAGGCAATACAGTTAACTATTGGACCTCAATTTATGATTACTGAGGCACACCGATCACGACGTGTGAGACCGCCTTGAAAGCATTTTAATAAACAAACACATAAAACAATTTATATCAATGGAATAAAGTTTAAAATCGATTGAAAACACAAAACTGCATAACAATCGGTGAATGATAAAGATTTCAAAAATGACTGAATCAAAATAGTAAGCGCAAACGATAATGATATTTAAAGCAATAAAGATAAAGTTGAATATATTTTCGATTTTGACACTTCCCTTAATTCAGATATCTCAATCGATTATTAACTCGAATTTATGCATGTTACGATCGGAATCGATGTTTGTTAAACATTCGTAACTTTGTTTCTTGTAACATAAGTCTGTGGGTAGTATGAGAACAAAGCCAATTAAATAAATAAATCTACAATCTTCATTGAATATCTTGTGAATCTTGGGTTGGCAACATTAGTTTATGTATCTAGTAAAAGGTAAATCTATATGGAAACGAAGGTGAGTTACCTATTAAATATTTTCACTTTTTGTACAAAGAATTTGAATTAATGTAGCAAAAATATCAAAGGTAGCTAGATGTTTTCTCCATGACTTCGTCAGCCTAAAGTATGCAGTTACGATTTTTATACAAACTTTCATTCGATATTGTAGTCCTTTGGGTTGAGTTTTAAAAAAAAATCGTGTTTTTACTAGGATCTTAAGCTACGAGTATATACAAATTAAATTTCATAAAAATTGGTTCAGGCAAAAAGAACCACCAGACAGACAGACAGACTTTCACATTTATAATACTAGTATGGATTGTACTTCAGAAAATATTCTTCGTGATAATACTAAAATGTAACTAACTAATAAAATAGTTACTGTCTTTTTAGAAATTGCATTTTTCTGGTATGTTTTCAAGTATAAAAGTATCTTCACACCCGTATCCCCGAAGAGGTAGGCAGAGGCACAACCAGGGCACCCACGACTACCCGAAGACACTAAGTCCCCCAATGTGGTGGCAAGCCTATCGCCAACCGGGCACTTTTCCAATCCCGAGCAACATTTTTTTTATTAGAAAATTGGAAAAACCCAATTTTCTTTTTGTTGACCGACCCGGGATTCGAACCCGGGACCTCATGCAGTCAAGTCCAACACCCTGACCGCTAGACCACAGAGGCAATGTTTTCAAGTTGTAAAATTGTTGATACATAAACCGAAACTCCTATTTTATGGTAGTTTATGGTACTTATTGTATAACATAATGTACTCTTAGCTCACTCCAATAAGAAGAAGGAGAAGAAGTCTTTTTTGTATTTTTATCACGTGATGACTCGGTTATTATTAAACAGATTTTGATGGTTCTTTTTTGGCAAAGGTAGTTCATAATTCCATGGTGCTCCTATATACCTTTGATCACGATTCGACTAGTGTAGTGCAATGATGTCGTTAAGGTACATGAAAATGTTGGCACTATTAAGTGTAGCTCAAACACCATTTGCCGGATCTTGATAAATATAACACGGAACGATCTCATCATGAGCTTTCGCAATGAGAATGATCAAATAATTTGAGCGCAATAAAGCGCTTAAATTATCCGTCTATGTATTCTACACTTATAATAAAACTGTAGGTTATAATCTATTAATTCAATATATTTTAAAAAGTAAATACAGGCGCAGGCAACAGAACTCATTTTTAACATTTTTTTCTGTCTGTTTGAAAGTCTGTCAGTTCGTATTATGATAGCGTTTCAGGAGTAATCTACTAATCGATGGTACAATCGTTAAGAAATTTGACTAATATGTACTTTATGTTCCTAGGAAGGTTGTAGAATACTTTTTATTACGCTCACTAAAGAGGTTCCAGTAAGAACGGGGAAAAGACAAAATATATAATCGGGCTATAATTAATTAACGCGTTCCTCGATTTGCTTTATTCGCTTATCAATTTGTAGTATGTCCTTTACGAATTGTTCTATATTTTTTTCTAGTCATAGATTTTGCAGATTAAAATTTACAGACAAATGGTATATATTGACCAAATAACTTGAAATACAGAATGTAGAAAAAGGTTAAAACTTATAGGTTATCTTACATATACATACACATCTTCACGCGATTTCCCTAAAGCCCGGTAAAAGTGTAAAAACCGCGAGTTTGGCAACATATTAGTAATTCCAAAAAAAAGCGTGTTCCCCTTGCAGTGTAGGCAGAAAATATCGAACGACAAATGAACGAAGTTTGCTAGGTCGACTAACTATGTCATAAGTAATAAAGCATACAGATTTTTGGTTATAAGCAAAACATGAAATTGCAGGAAATGATAGGTTGCATTGTAATACATCCTGTGCAACTAATTTAATCTTCTACCTAACCTGGATTGAGGCAAAAAAGGCAGTGATACCCACACAAACAAATCTGCTGGAATGCTGTTGCTGAGCTAAAAAGACTCTACCACCTAAATTTTGTTATATCTTGTCACAGTGATCGTGGTTCCTTCGGAATCGAAATAACGGATCGACCGATTTTTATGGTACTACTCAGATACCTTCCTGCCAGGCATCTCGTAAAAGGCGAGCATAGGCTCACCGTCACTTACACCGTGACATCTGACTAGGTGGTTGAGTTTCGCAGCGACTCGCCCGGATTGGTACCACAGCCTTACTTATTCCAGCCGCCATAGCGTCATGACGGGTTCCGGTTTGGAGGGTAAGGTAGCCAGTAAACTCACTTTTGCTCGAGGCCTAACATTCCGGCCTCAGGTTGGCAACGCAACCTTACCATCGTTGGTGTTTCTAGGCGGCATGAATTCCTTACCTTCCTTCTGCCTGTTTGCCTTCCAATATCATAAAAACATCTTTACATTCAATGAAACATTTGGCGCATGCCTACTTCACTGCATAACTGGCACACCATATTTTAAAACGCAGTTAAACCAAGGGAAATGACAGGTACAGTTTAATCTGGCGCCAATCATACCATAAGGAGTTTGTTAACTATAATTGATTTGTTACTCCCACATTGATGTTTATGCAAAGCTTATGTCTATTGCGGTAGGTGGTGCGATAGAACAGGTTTTTGCCACAGATTATATCAGTTTCCACTAATGTGCCTTTTTTAACTATTCCATTTTATTAATGAACTCATATCTATAAATGAAAACGACATATCCCACCAGTTTCGCCTGGTCATTTCCTCACGTCTGAATGGCTGGACCAATTGAGAAAGTTTGAGAAGGTTTTTATGAAAAGAAAATCCGGGGAAATTGCAAGCAGAATAGGAAAACTATTCTTTAATTCATACTAGGTGGTAGAATTTCGCAGCGACTAGCCCGGATTGGTACTTTAAGGCTAAACCTTGCCCATTACTGCCATAAAGTCAGTTCTTACCGTTGACGTGTTCCAGTTCGGAGGGTAAGGTAGCCAGTAAGTTACATTTACTCGAGGCCTAACAACCCAACCTCAGGTTGGCTACGCACCATTACCACCTATGATGATTCTAGGTGGCGTGAATTTCTTACTACCAGACAATCCGTCTACTTGTTTGCCTTCCAATACCATAAGAAAAATAAAATAATAGTAGTTCAAGTAAAGTAGCTAGCGATACAAAATTCACCGGGTCGACTAGTACCTAATAAAAGCTATTGACATAATCAGTTGTAATTTCGTTTGTGTAAGAGTAGGAACCTAGAGTTAGATAGCCACTCTTATTTATCCACTTGGGGTTCTCTTCGCCAAACATATCATAAATTCCATTAGTCCATAGTCTAAAGCGGCGCCTACAGGCGCTGGTTAGACATTTGTTATCCAAGCGAAACAAAAACATACTAACTTAGGCGGGTTTCCTGTGGTTTATCCATAGCAGATAAACTTAATAAGCTAGCCAACACACCTTGTGTTATATTTTCAATTTTCTTATAAAAATAACGTTGCCCGGTATCAGATAGGTTTGTCATCTATTATAGGACTTAATGTCTAAGTCTGAATCTAGTCGTGGGTACCGTAAGGATATAGGCGTGGAGCTACTTTTTTGCTTTTTGAAGGCGATGAAGGTATTTAAACGTTTTTGCGTATATGTCCATCGTAGCGTGACATGCAGCCTCTGCATATGGTTTCGGGGAATGGCTAAGAGTCTGAGAATGGTCACTATTAACCTATTAACGACATCACATGAAAAAAAGAGACCTATGGACAGTTTTACAGGACTGTCCTAACCACTTAACGATCGTTTTGGGTATTTAATAAAACACTATTAATGCATTAACACAAAACTTTATCGTACCTACTCCAATTGCTAGTTCTATCAAAAAATAATTAGGTAATTTATCACATTAACAAGATTAAGGAAAAAATATTTGAAAGCAGCAATTTAAAAATGACAAAATAAATGTTGTAGTGATACTAAAATTGATTATTAATATAAACACAAAAAATTTGAGATGCAGGCGTCAGCAGATTCTTATCCTAATTAAAACAATCAAGTAATGACGTTTTAGAACTTTTTAGGAGCTATGAGTTCTTTCAAGATTTCATTTAAGTCAATTGTTTAGATCCTAAATTACTAATTTCAATATTGCAACGTTTTATACAAAATATCAGGATGGCCGGTATTTTTTATAAATGATTTCAAGTTAGATCGATTTATCACCCCCGACACCCCCTAAATACTAAATTTCATGAAAATCGTTGGAGCCGATTCCGAGATTCCAATTACATATATACACAAGAATTTCTCATTTAAAGGTATAAGATAAAAGATAGTGCATACTTAAATACGTCACAAGTATACAAAAATCCGTTAAAGATCAAAAGCACGCGTTTGAATTAAACGTAACAATATCCCAAATTACGTCACTTTCCAAGAACAAAAGCTCCCAAATTAGAAATAAAAGCAAGCAGTAGATGAATTCCTCCACATTCTTTACAAGGTTCGTTACAATCCTGACTGAAATATAGGAATTGTTACCCTAGCGGTCATATAAGACTGTTTCAACAAAATAAAAAATGTGGTTGAGTTTACTTGTGCGTTATAATTTTAAACCTTATATGTATTAAATCTGAGAAGCTAGTAAAACTTATTTGAACGCCACCCACAAAAATTCAGGAATTGCGCTTCCAGAATTCGAGAATCCTTGCATACCTGATAAATCAGTACGGAATGCTTTTGGAGCTTTGAAGATTAACCATCCTTACAAATCTTGACGAGGAAAAAAAAACGTTGTGACTTGTAACACTTGTTTCCGAAATATACAAAAATACTTATTAGGCCCATGTAAATGCCTGTGGTCTAGCAGCCCATGGACTAGACTTCTTGAGATCTCGGGTTCGGTCCCCGGGTCGATCAACAAAATAAATGTCTTAGTGTTCTCTACCGCATCTATCATGGGGAATGCTCTGAGGAGTTGTTTGGTTTAATTTCAGCCTCTGTTTTTTGCCTTCGGACATCGCGTTAGAGTTTAAGATATCATGCCCATCATCTTGATGCGTAAAGGTCGGCAACGCATCTGTGATACTCCTGCTGTTGCGGATGTCTGTGGGCGGAGGTGATCACTTTCCATCAAGTGACCCACTTGCTCGTTTGCCTCCTCTTCAATAAAAAAATGTTTATTACCAATTTTTTAATAAAAATAAAGTTCCCCGGAATTGGATATATGCCCGGTTGCCGATAGGCTTGCCACGTATTACATTTTGGGACTTAGGTTGTGCCTCTGCCTACCGCATCGGGTATATGAACATGAAGATATTTTGTAGTATGATATTGATTACGTATTAAGATGATGTTATTACAATTTCCAGAAATCATAGACACCCTATTAGTCTTATAGTAAGATGCAATAATTCGTAATCAATGGACTGCTACGTCTTTTATGGTATTTTTAAAATAGAGCACAATTAAACAATGGCTGAACTAGTTTTACAAATTGAAATGACGACATATTACGCTTGGAAGTTTAAAATATTCTTACGTGCGCTTGTGTAATTAAGAGTGCTCTTTCCACATGCTCAATACCAATAACGTCAGAATAACTTAATAAAGTACATTACGATGTACCATGCTACCATACTGACAACTCTTGCTAACCCTACGAACTTTTGAAAACTTGACAGCCCTACACATTTAATTGTTAACAACGAACAATGGGGTTGCAAAATAATTAACAAGACACATGAAAAATGGATCATGCAAACATGGGTGGTCTCCTCAAAGCCAAGAGCCAGGGATTATCGAGGGGACTTCAATATTTACATCCAAAGCGAACAGCAGAATG